>PNEQ01111362.1:137615-183569 GCA_003012365.1 Medauroidea extradentata
GACCTTGCGGACTCTGAACCAATGGCGGACATGCGTAAAAACGCTCACGGACTCCTGCGCTACATCGTCAAATGTTCAAATGCTCACTCACTGGAGCAGCAGCCAATGAACAAATATAGCTGAGGACAGTGCACACAGGACTGTGGAGTCTAGCCTGCTGGGCGTTGAACCCGCGAAATATCCGGGCCTCTAATTATAATTGTTGTAATAAATTGAAATTAATATCTGTTGTTAACCTGTATGATGGCAATTGGGCATATTTACATAAAAAATATTGATCATCGATGATCGTCCCCAGAAATATATCATAAAACCTAAATCGCGTTAATAACTTCAAAATGTCCCTTCTCTTTGTGATAACCTCCTGCTTAGGTTGTCTACCATTACTTATCCTTGTACTTCTGTAGGTTAACCCCCTGCAGGGTTACAGTAATAAGTGTTCTTAAGAGTATGGTTTAATTAAGAAGTTATTTTATGGAAATGGAGATAGATTCTACTAAAATTCGTGATTGTTACATGACACGCATTAGAAAAAAACTTTCAAGTTACGCCTTTTTAAGGAAAAGAGTAAACGTTTTGAAGTTTGCCGCCTGCCCATGCTGCCGATCAGTGTTCTGAGCTTCGGTCGATTCAGGAATATTTGAAAACTTTTTAACGTACACGAGTTGTGTTTGCATGGAATAACGCCTCGCTCATCTACAACCTCTTCATGTTCTGTAATAATCTTGAATTCTTAATTTCTCGCTGCCGATAACAGTAGAAATAAGCGCTTTACGGTCCTTGCTATGCATGATAAACTTGAATCAGATTTTTTTATAACGTATAAGCTTATGCAACATAACATAATCTCTAACACATGTCAACAAATTAAATGGTCACCACTGAATGTCTCATATTAGGGGCGTCATTTCAGGTTTTTCTAGGGGGGGGGCAATATTTTGTTTTCCGGTGACAGTGACTTTGTTGCATCTTTTTTATTAATGAAGCATGTATAAATGAGATACTTTAATAATAAAACTTCAGTTTTATGTGCTTAAGTTAGCATTATTTCAATTTATAAATACAAAAATAATATTTATACACATAAAATTCTAAATCCAGGGGGGGGGCATTTGCACCCCTTGTGGCCCCAAATGACGCCCCTGTCTCATATAGGAAAGTTATCGGCGACAAGACTGCAGACCAGTTACTTAATTGCGCCTAGAGGCTAGGATGAGGCGTGGTGCGTGCACTGAGTCGCCCTTAGCTTTGCGCACTTTTTGGACTCTAGCGTGCCCATTACGTCCGTCAAGGCGGCCTCTTAATTTATAAACATTTTTGGACGTAACTTTCATTCACTTGCAGAAATATCGTTTAAAAAATATTAATTTTTACTGACAAGATTTTATGAAATAAGTAATAGTATATTTACTTAAATTAATCTTCAGCTATTTACTTTAATATTCATTCAATTTTTTTTCTGCATTTAATTCCTAGCAAATAGTTTCCAAGAAAGTCTTGCATTGTGGAATAGTACATTTTCTTGAATTATTTGAAAAAAGTGTAAATCATTCTACAGTGAGAAAAATATAAGTATTTTAAACAAGTTCAAAAGATTCTTATTGGTCAAATGGTTTGGCGCAACTGCTTAAATTTAAAGGACGTGTGCGTAGGAGAATCTGTTGATAATGCTACTTAGCGGAAGTCAAATCAATTAACGGCTCAGTAACAGGACAATTTTGCAGTTGAATATATATGAAAATGGATTTTTCCGATGTTCATCAAGAACTTTTATGTGTAGTTAGGAAATTAGGTCCTACCAATTTCTTATAAGGAACCTGAATATGTTTGTAATTGTTCCTACATTATACCTAATCTTACATAAAGAGAATTTTGATACATTCATTGAGTGTACCGTTGTCGTTCGGTGGTAGATTTTAACGTCTTTGTTGTAAAATTTAATTGGTCGGATAAATCAACACAGATCATTATATTATCTGAGAATAATTGCGTTGTAAATAATTTTATTTTAATGCCTGACCTCTAACAAAACTATTTCGTCACAAAAATCTATAATATTATTGTACGTAATAATCCTCATTGTGAAAGCTGCACCAACAAATCAAAATGTGTTTAAAGGTTTTAATGCTTTAAAATATAAGAGTCTGTATCCATAGTTTCGTAATTTTTATATGAGTCTCAAAATCTAATTTAATCATTATGTGTAGTGTACACCGTAATAAATTTTTAAATATAGTAAAAACATTGGGCAACTCTCTAAGTTAATTTCGGAAATAATTCTTATATAGTAAAACAATGATGTCATTAATATACACTTTATATTAATTAACAAAGCAATGAAAATAAATTCGCATACATGAAAAAAATTTTAGACATTGAAACACTTTTGTACGTATAAGTATTTGGTTGCCGATTTACTATGCAATTTACGATATTTTAATTTTTGTTAAATTTCTGTGGCTAGTAAACTTTAAGTGTTATTAATTGAATAACATTACGTTTACACTTAGGCCTACAAAAAAATAAAGGGAAAGTGAAAAGAAAAAATTGCCTGTCTTAAAATTCTTTATATTTTAATATTTATTGGTTTGTGAAACTTAAAGTTGTATTGCTATATTTAATATTTATGTAACTAACGCTGCCTTGTACAACGAATGCATTAACAATATTAGATTAAATATTTATGTAAATAGCCAATAGTAAAAAATCTGGAATTTTTAGTTAGATTTTGAGAATGCAGTCTTTTACTAAGATTTGGGAGATACTCTTAAATTATTCAAATTCAGACGTACAAGAGTTCTTGAGTTCTATAAAAAGTACATACTAATTACATCGATATGTTTTACATAAAATTTCATTTTATAGCATTAATATAATTTTAGCGAAGCATGTTTACGTTTCTTACTTATGATTGTCAATGCAGATAAGTGAAGTGCAAATATAGCTATTAAATTTATAAGATGAAACTATAACATGATTACTGATAATTGTTTTCAGTTACTTCTTGCATTTCCTACGTTTGAAAACTATGTAGCAACATTTGTCATAAGGATAATATATAAATTTAATGTTTGAATGATGCAATAACTATTATTTTAAACAATATTTAATATATTTAACTTTGTTATTTACGTTTGTGTTACAAGATACTAGTCACAACATCGATGTGACAGAAGTTGAAATTTTTAAAGCAATAATAAACATAACATTTAACAGTTATTATTATTCCTGTACACAATTAAGACAACAGATTTTATACTCATATATTTAAATAATGTTTCTTGCAGTGATTGCACACTGTAAAATTTTTTTGAAATATAAATACAATTTCGATTTCAGCAAAAGTATCATATGTTAGGAACGTACAAAATTGGCTATATTTTCTTTGCTTTAACAGACTAAACATGTGAAAAACATTTATTTGGAATAAAATCTTACACAAATTGGCAAAGGTTAAGATGTTGCTTTTTTTCTCAATAATAATAAGAATAATCATGCATACGATAAATAAAACACCATAAATTATTAGCTGTCATTAGTTCTCTCTCTCTCTCTCTCTCTCTCTCTCTCTCTCTCTGTATACATATGAATATTTTTGTTCTTTTATATGGTTATCTGTATTCAGATAGGTACGTTTACCTCCCGTCATTCTGTAATAGGGTGATCGAAAAAGTAATCGACATTTTGGTGCACTGGTTGGAAAGCAAATTATTAAATTATGTATACATTGTACAAGAATTTTATCTAAGACAGACCACATAACACTTTCTTTTTTGTATGCACACAGAACAAGTTATTGTCTGACAAATTGTAAGTTTTATAATGAGCCACATGACTTGTGTCAGACATATTTAAGCATCCTAAGATGTCATACACAAAATTAGAAATTAGAAGGTGATGTTTGCAAGTACATGTTTCTAACATGAGTTGACAATTTCTGGATGTTGTCAAAAATTGTTTAAGGAAAAGTGAAACTTATTTAATTCCTGAAAGCTTTAAATATTATTATCTAAGTTTTAGCTACGAGTGATACACGATGGTTAAAGTATAACTGGTGTATAAATTAACTTAAAGTATTTTCTGATAAATTGGCTTTCCCCAATTCAGATTATTATTATTTGCCAAAGGCAATCTTTTGGTATTTGCGAACGTATGTCTTCACAAATAATATTGACTTTCCAAACCGTTGAAACATGTTAAATGCATAAAAATTTTTACCCTAACTTTGGGTGAAGAAAAAGTGTATTATTGTATTTTCCAGCGCGATGACGTAATTCGTTTACATGATGTTGTGTTTTGTAAATCCCAGTCACGAGTATAATTTTGTTTTTGAAAGAAACTATGTTTTCTGTTATTTTCCTTGTCACTAATAGTAAGTTATTGAAAATGAAGTTGAAAAGTGAGGAAACAGACTGAGGAGGACGGCGAAGAAACGTGACGAAGAAAGTGGACGCGCGTACAAAAATGATGTTCGGTTGGTCGATACAGCAGGCGACTGAAGAACGAGGTGGAAGGAGAGACGACGTGACCACGAGACAAGCGGACGCGGAGAAACGGATGGAGGAGCAGGCGATAGATTACACAGCCTCGTAATACATTACAACAATATCATTAGCAGAGATAATCACGATAGTCATACCGGGGAATCCACACATCACATGCAGTCGTAATGGGCGCCTGTAGCCTGATTTATTGGAGCACCGGCCGAGGGGACGAATCCTCGAGAATCAATCAATGACACGAAATGATTCAATTGTGTCGATCGCAGGAGGCATTGTAACAAACGATGACAACAATTCTCCCCCTTCCCCTTCCCCGGGAGGTTCTCGTTCCCTTCCCCTCTGCAGTTCTCGTCCATCTCCCCCTTTTGCCCTTACATTACAGCGCACTCCGCCACATCCTGCCGCCAGCCGACCGCCCCGCCCCTAGCGGTCATCGCACGGCACTAAGTCATGACGGCTGCGCGTATTGCAGTTGTGACACCATGCATAACGGCGGTGATGGATTGCCTATATTATTCCGCGGCGAGAATGGTCTGCAGTTTAGACGCGGCCGGCTACTGTCGCAGCACTCGTGGGCGGGGGGGGGGGGGGGGAGAGACAACCCGCGCCAGTTACCCGGTTACGGTTTAGCGGAATAAACGGCGGAATTTAGGACTGCGATAAGGTGAGTTACGAGCCGGCGTAACCTCGACGGTTCACCGCTTCTTCGCGGTGGTCACGTGACGCGAGCGGGCGTGTCCAAGTCGAGCGCCGAGCCAAGGAATTCCAGTCGGCCGGCGCACCAGCGCAAAAATACCGCCCTGCGCGCGCATCTAACGTCGCCCGATATCTGCAAAGCAGACCTAACACTTCGCTCTTCTTATTAATACGTGCTTACCAAAGTAAAAAAAAATTAACTGTTCATTTCTTTCAGCAGGTATTTTAATTTCTTCGAAACGTGACAAAAATACGTCGTGTTACGAAAACTACAGCAATTGCTACATAAATTATCACATTACCAAATAACTTATATGTTTTCTATATTTCACTAAGGCGTATTGCAACTGCAGGTAAAACCTTCTTTCCTCTCACTTTGAAAATTGTATTACTACTATAATGCAATAATGGCTACTTAACAATACTCTCTTACGATGCAAGGTGATAATTCACTAACTGAAAACATATGTTTTTTTTCCCCTTTTATATTAGGTTTGTATAAAAAACTACGAATTTGAAAGCAAAATTATATCCTGATATTATAAGTGTCTTCACTATAATTTTGTATCGAATTTTTTTCCATTTAATAATGAAAGAACTATTACTTAATCGAAAAACAGTTACGTGACAATTAATTATGGCACACAACTGAAAAACGAAGGCATACGCATGCATTTGATGGCTGAAAGTGTTTCTGTTACAATATTTTTATAGTAAAAGTTAATGTTTATGAAAGCACACATTTGTAGAGCGACACTGTCTCATTCGCCGAAATGAAAGCTCATTACTATGAAAATACATAAGCTGTGTACATTTATTTTATAGATTTTTAATGTTATTTATCACACACGAGTTCTCAGCGACAGAAAATTTAAAAATTACAGGTAAGTTATTTATTTAAAAAAAATTATAAATGAAAATGTGTTGCATTAAACGGTTGTTAACGGTATTTTCTTACTGAAGCAAGTGATGCCTAACGAGTACAGTAAATATAATATTTGAAAATCTTAGGACATCTGAAACGCAGTACATGGGTAGTTTTATAAAGAATCGTCAATTTTATTGGCATCATAATAATATTTTTAGTACTGAAGTGACCAATAATATTGCCTTGAAATTTTAAAATGTGTACCTGACACTGAAAATAATGCTCGATGCTTATTCCCACAAAGGTTTAAAAGTTTCGTAATCCTAATCAATTTGTTATTACTGACATATTTGCTGGGATTATTTTACCAATGTCGTTCACAAGTACAAATATAAGCACTAAGAAAAATTTCAACTAGATCTTTGCATTGAGGTGTACCTATGCAAACACAACACGCCAGCGATATCCTTCATAAACACCGCTTGTAAAGACAGCTAGCGAAAATGTAATCATATACGATCTGGATGTCATAGAAACAATTAATCCCAAATATGCCTTTTATTCAACGCATCATTTAGTTTATCGCTGACGTTTTAAACATAATGCGCCGCCTTACATTTTTTTGCTGACAACACTGATATCACTGACAGTTCGCCAGTGTCCTTGAACAATAAGAGAACAGTGTCAGTAATCAGCAAGATAATTCTCCGTCAGTAAAGAGATAATATCGGGACGTTAAATCAGTAAACATTACGGCAATGTGCATTGCATTATAACTACGTCTCTGGCATATGTGTGATATCTTTCTTGCGATAAACAATCATGTTAATTTTTTTCGATGTGTAAATTATATTTACTTTAAAAATAAAGTTGCTATATTTCGAGCATATTGATGCATCTAGCTCGACCTACGACAGATACAATATTCTTCGTTTTTTCACGACGCAATTTAAAAATTCCGTGTATTTAAGGTTTGGGAAGCTGTATCCATTATTTCTTAATAGGTAAGCAAGGCACGATTCTACCTCTAAAATTTATTTAGGGCATGCAAACTGCACGACGAATTCATCAGTAACTATAAACAGACGTTAAATAAACGCATATAAATTAACAGATACCCACTTTGACTCTTATATCTTAAAGAAGACTCATTGTCCTACCATTAGGTAATTTCAACTTGAATTTCCGCCAAAAATAATGGTTTACTGACAATACTAATGCTTTGAAGCGCCAGTAAAATCGGCAATCTCAGTAAACGGATGTAGCCTCGCACAGGGTAACGTCACCAACCAACCATCAGTGACTATCAGTGCCGTCAGCAATATCGGAACTATAGCTGACATTACTGAAAACACTGGCCAGTGAAATCAGTGAATAACGGAGGGCGGCCAACATAGAATTATGAAGAAAATTTGTTTCACCAACAGTAGTTCTTACGTTACAACGCAATGGAGAACCCGGTGATGAAATTTTACAATTTTCTGACAAATGAATTAAATTTTGTGTAAAAGCATATATTTATATTGACAATATTTTTTGCTTCCCATTGCACCAGATAACAACAATCCCGAGGACATTTTTTAAGGGCACGGTATACCACAATTTTCATTACCATTTTTTTTATTTGTACAAGATATTTTTTTTTATTTTAGGCACAAAATTTGACTAAATTTGGCTCTTATGATTTTTTATCTAGTAGTTTTAGCGTAATGGCTTGTTAAATTCATATTTTGCTTGTTTACGCTATAATGACTACACTGAAACAAACTGATAGGCCTATACCGAACTAAAAAGAATGACAGAGAATAAAGACATTGCAGGCTACAATGTCATGTTCATAAAAATAAAGATTAAAATAAATTTTGTATTTTTAAAAAATTCTAAAACTGAAAAAGAATATTTTAAAATTTCATAATTGTTTTAAATACAAATAATGTTCATACTTTATTTTTATGAGCATGAAATTGTAGCCTACAATGTCTTTATTCACTGTGATTTTTTTGAGTTTGGTATATCAGTTGGCTTTAGTGTAGTCCTTAAAACGGTAAAATGCAAAATGTGACCGTCACAAGCCATTACGCAAACATAGATAAAGAAATATCATTAGAGTCAAATTTAGTCACTTTTTGTGTCTTAAAAAAATATCTGTTATAATTAAAAAAATAAAAAACGGTGATGAAAATGGTTGTAGACCGCGCCCTTAATTGCTCAAGGCCATACATAGTTGTCTTCCCTATCACATTGGCGCCAGTACCTCGAATGCATTTAACAGAATGCGTTGAAAAATCTAGACTGGATGAAGTCATACAATGCACAAAAATATGTAGGTATTTTTTTTAAATAAACGCTGTTGGCTCGCAAGATAATATTGATTGATTTTGGCCTACTTTTGTTAAAACTTTTGCAGTAATTTGGTTGCAAAAATTAACAATGCTGTAGGATTTACTCTCACAAAAAAATGCGGGCACAAATAAAATTTTACTAGCGTTAAAATAGCGTAGTGATACTTCGCACTGAGGAAAGAGTATTGATGACGTCAACATACATTTGTTAAAATAGGGACAACAAACCAGTTTGTTTGTCGGTACCATCTGGACAGTTCCTTCGACAATTTGTTTTGTAGAAGTTGCAATCTGGTGTGTATAAACAACACGGCTGTTTGTTTTTTCTACCAAACATATTTTTGAAGGAACAGTTCACATAATACCGACAGCCAAAAAGTTTTGTTCCCTATTTTAACACAATTATGGTACCTACAACTATGCTCTTTTTACAGTGTGTTATCGATATCATGTTATGTTTTAAAACATATTATCAAAATCATTATAAAACTCCTGGCATTGTTTCTCTGCGCAGGAGAAGCACAAGTTGTGCGTGCTGTTAAATGTTATACGAAAGGAGTTTCTCACGCATTTAATTATTTAAGTTAATGAGCATTGCAGTAGCGACTCTGTTGAATATCATTGTAAGTGCATGCCTAGCCTCACTGCTAATTTCAATTCCTATACATGTTAAAGAAGCACTGAGCAAGTGATTTTACTCTTAGAAGTACAAACACACACTAACCTGTAACTAACATTTCTTTATTCTTACAACATATAAAATTACTAAAATTTTTGAATTTTTTAAATTTATATTCAATCGAACCTTCAAGTATCCATCCATATAATCACTTCCTATATATTTCAAAGAATTGTAGGAAACTCAAATGATGCAAACTGTTTTATTTCAGTTAAATACGAAAATGTCGAAGAAGAAAATTAATTTTTTTTCTAAGTTTTAATCAGAAATATACATCAGTAAATGCAAAAAAACTATTTGATATACTCTACTTAACTTTTAAAGTCACCTGCAGCCAGTCAACAATTTTAATTTTATCCTTTCAATGTCTAGTTATGAAACATAAATGTAGCTTTATGTATTTTACTATATCTATGACACACTGATGTTTTATATGTGGGTTATTAAGAAATTTGTTAAGGTAGAGTGGATTTTTTTGTACGAGTGTGTATATTATATCCAAGTACAGAACGAGAAGTCATAGTGGTAAGTAACTGGACACACATTTTAGAACATCCTGTTTCGATTCCCAGCCTGGCAATCTAAAAATGGTTTTCCATGGTTTTCTGAAATTGTTCCATACAACTGTCCAGATTTGTTCCTAAATGACGGCCATTGCTGTTTCCTCCCCGTGTAATTATGTCAGGTAAACATTCAATTTCGTGTTTTATGAATTCGCTTCAATATTTTTATGAACAATTGAAATGTTTCCTCTGATGTAGAAGAAATTTTATCGCGAATATTTACCAAAGCATTCGTCGTATAAGTTAGAATGTTTATACTTTTACTAATTTTACATACCGCCTGAGTGCAGAGTAACTGTAAGCACGAAAATTTATGTATTATTTTGCTAACACTATTTAAAATTCTTATTAGCCTAGGTCAAGGCCTGGTAGAATGATTATTTATAACGTCACTAGTAATTTCAAATTTGTGATGGGGTGCTTAAATTAACCCCACTACA
The DNA here is from genome assembly GCA_003012365.1 of Medauroidea extradentata. NCBI lineage: Eukaryota > Metazoa > Arthropoda > Insecta > Phasmatodea > Phasmatidae > Medauroidea > Medauroidea extradentata. Next base: position 147,706 of record PNEQ01111362.1, read on the forward strand.
AATTTGGAAATACTAGTGTTAGTAAAATTAAACATTTATAAAATTTCTTTGACAGGAATTGAATACAGTGGTATTAAAATAGGAAAGTGTTTATTGATGCACAAATATTGGCCTATTTAAATACAAACTTATTAAAAAAACATTTTAGAGAAGCGTAGGGTAAACAAGGAAAAATTTAAATAAGAAAAAAAAAAGCAGAATACCAGACAAGTGACTTCATAAAACACTTATTAAATGAAGGTACAGTGTTATATTGATTGCAATACCTCAGTTATATGTGTTTCAATACTCAAGAAATTGAACATCTTTTTGAGTGCTATCCCGTGGGAGAAGTTTCATCATAAAAATTTGAAAGTTTAATGGAAGTTTATTCAACACTGCAATTCATAAGTTTGATTGTAAGTTTCTTATTTTAAGTATTATTTAAGCGTTCACAGTTGATTGAATTAGTGTGGAATACGTGATGAATCCATCATGCAGAATCATATAGTATTGTTTTCAACAAAGAATATATATATTTTTTAAGTGTTTTGAGACGTCAGTAAATACAACCTTCAGTCTGTATTATTTACTGCGTTTTAGACGATCATGTGTGTGCGTTACTTTTAATAAAGTACACCTTAACTCGCATGTTTGTGCACTCTCAATTAAATTTGAGTAAGATCATTTGCTTTTATTGTAATTAAATTAATAATCGTTATCAAATAGTTTTTTTACTAAATTACACAAATAATTTTTAAATAATGAAATCACAATCCGAAACTGCAACTTCATGTTCCTGAAAAAAAGGATTTGCAAATTGTTATTAAGTTATATTGCAGGAACCATATATCACTTAAGTTAATGGCCGAATGTACAATTTTTAAAATATTATTCCAAAAAAGTGTCATTTTAATTATATATACATAAACAAAGAAAACATTAATAGTTTTCACAGTAATTTGACACTTCTTTGCAGAAATGTCAGCGCTATTTTACAGTAATTACATATACACAAGTGAAAACTGACGTGAAACAACAAATTAATTTTTAAAGTAAGGGATATAGTATTAAGGAGTTTTCGCATATCCGGATACTAAATAGTCGACAGTAATAAATTAAAACATAATATCACATTATTATAAATGTTATGTCACTGAACGTTAACGGCATAAACGTGGCTTAGGTGTTTTCAAGAACGGACTAGAACTTAAGGAACACAACGTTATGTATACTGTTCTTGTTTTAAAGTAGGAAGTGGTCAAATTTTGACAGGTAAGTTGACTATAAACTAGTACAGGGTAAAAGGTAAGACAAAAAAGTGAAGGTACTATATAAAAATGAGGGAACTGAAAGCAGTCGAAATTCTTATCCTATCAAAGCGAAGGAAATCATCATCCGGCAATTGTGGCTTATAAGATTTTAACTTTATGGCTACATAATCTCTTAGAAAAAGCAATTAAAATAAATTAAACTTTAAATTAACTGTTACGTAATTAAAATTACTGTCACACTAGCACTGTATGTTAAAAAATACGGTACATGTTTCAGTCGATGTCTTACACTGAGAAAAATGGATTGTTAACGACAAACAAGTAAATAATGTTGATATTAATTTTGTTGCAACAAACAAATTACCGTTAATTTAACTGTCGTAACGTTAAAGTCACTGCTGAAATTTAATTGCTTCGACAGTAAAATGTTGTTGTAATAATTTATTTAAAACAAATTTATGTATGGTTCTTTACACTATTTTTTTTTTTCGTTAGATGTCGTTCTTAACAATACGTGCAATTAATTTAACACAAACTATATGTTCCTGTTAAAAATACGAACTCTAGCTTACTTATATCATCTTATTTATTTGCTTTTACTATCATATTCACTTGAGTCAACAATATTCATGACATAATATACAGATATAGTAAATTTAACCATGGCATATATTAAATCAAATAAACTATTTGGTTGGAAGCCGCCACGAAATATGTCCGTTCGAGAAGTCGTTATTGTAATGGCAGTTATTTAGTATGCACGTGTTAGCTGTTCTACACTCGGTGAAGTAGGAAACTTGTCTCATATTTTAAGTAAATGTACCTTACTATATTTGTAGAGTATTAATTTTTGGGTTCGTTTGAATAATTACGTTATATTTAATGACCGAAAGAAACTATAACAGTTAAAACTACATTGCCAAGTCCAAACGAGTCTCATTCTGTTTCCATTTTATCCTACCCATATTGCACCGCATATTCCGTGTAAAAATTTGGTAACGTTATGAAGAAGAGTGATTGATGGTCTAGGGTTAACGTGTGTGGTCGGTTGTATGAAAATTGTGGGGTCGAATCCATGTGTATTCATTTTTTTTTACATTTACACATAATTGTATTTGTATAAAAGTTGCTGTGCAAATAACTCTTACTTTCGTGATCAGAGCAAGCAAAATAATTTTAATATTGCATACGTAATTGGATGCTCAAACAACTGAAGCATGTTTGATTTATCAATATCTGTATGGCGTAATCAACCAGGTCATTTGGTTAAAACAACAAAAATATTTCAACCAAATAATTTTGTTGGAACGAACAGAACATTTCGTTGCCAGTATTGAAACATACTATTAGGTTGTTTTAAATAAATTTTGTTTTGATTCCACGATTTTGTTTTCTCAGTGTACCAGTAATATATCGTTCAAGAAACCTGTGTTAATATTTTGTTTCACTTCTCCTTTTCTTGTGTCAATTAATCCAAAATTTAACGTCAACGCCAATTCAGTACACATGATATATGTTCTAGTTGTTACAAGCTAGTGAAAGTGGTTTTTCTCACTCTCTAATAAACGTGAACTATAGTTAATTTTAGTGATAAAGTAATGTTTGTGGCTCCTATTGGAGCTATATTAAATTCTATAAACCGAGTACTGATATTTTCAAAGCAACTCGAGTTAGAAGAATGAAAGATGCTCAGTAATGAATTTTATGTCGTCTCATTTACGCCTTTTAAAATGCATATGATACTACATATACATGCTATTATCTTTTAACGGTGTTAGTTCATTTAGTTACGTTACGTAATTAGGAAATATTCAAATGGCAACTTGAATATATAACTACACAGCTTGAATAAAATACATTTAAGATAACTTCCCTTACTTAATATTAAATGTGTACCTACTTTAATTGAATTCTAAGCAACTGTCGTGTTTATGTCTGGTGAGATCGAAACATGTTCAAATAGCTGCCATTTTGATAAAATGAACACGGCATTAACAAAACAGAAACATCAAGTTTACGAGTTTTATTAATTTCTGATTAATGTTCCTTAAATATGTAAATTATATATATATATATATATATATATATATATATATACACATATATAATGTATATATTGGCCAACTTGGCCTTTAAATGGCCTCAATTTTAAAAATGTATACACAGAACATGAAAAACGTTCATAAATCGTGCCACTTTAATAAGAAAATCTTACAAGTACTAGTGTTTACCGAGTTTGATCAAATTTTGTAAATAGTTATTACTAAGACATCTCGTTGAACTAAAAAATTTTAGGTATCCAAAATTTACTTAACATTATCACGGCGTGAACTAAAACCAAATCAACTAAATACCTTACAAAGTCCTATATATATATATATATATATATATATATATATATATATATATATATATATATATATATATATATATATATATATATATATATATATATATATATATATATATATATATATATATATATATGTATATGTACTGACGTTGATAAAATTATGGAAACATGGTTCCTTAGATGACTCTTTTGAGCTAAAATATGTTAATTTCCACTTAAATTGAAAGTATAATCACAGCATGAACAAAAAATTTAAAAGTTAACTCAACTTAGTGAGTAATACTCGTATTTCCTAAATTAATGAAAGCTTGAAAAATTGTTCTTTCAGATATAGCCCAACGTTTCATTATAAACTTTCTAATGACCACAATTTTCAATTAATGAACACGGCATGAACAAATATTACAATTTTAAGTTAGCTTGCGAAATACTAGTGTACTGAGATTTTTAAAATTCCAAAAAATACATATGCAGATATCTTATGTGATTACAAAATTTTCAGTTGGTGCCAATTTCGATTATTTTTTAATACAGTGTGAACTGAAAACACAAACGTCAAGTCACAAGAGTATTTTATGTGTGTACTTAGTTTGATAAAATTCTGAAAACTGTTCCTGAGATATCTCTTGTGATCAAGATAACGTTCAATCAGCCATCATTAAAAAAACCTAAACAATTATTGTCAATATACTAAATATAATATATTTTCAGTGTTTTATGATGTTCTACTAAAATTTTTCCTTGGATATCTCGTGCTGTAAAAATATATTCTAATAGCCTACAAACACACACAAATGCAAAGACAGAAAAACTCAGAAACATAAATTCATAAGCAAACGCTCATTTCGGAAAGAAAACGAACAGTAAAATAGACTATGCCGTTAGTTACATATAACACTGACAGTATGCATGTATGTTCATATATACAGCATGAGTCTTTATCGTATGCTAACCTGGCGGAAGTATCCTGAATTCAAATAAATAGCAAAACGTGTACCTGACATTGGGCCTATTGTCACGTATGAGGGAGTTTTGCGCCCTCAAAAGTGTATGTGAAAAATTAGTGATTGGACTACAAAACCTCAGCAGGTATACGTTATTAAGTAACGATATTTCATATATATGCTACTGGTGTAGGGACAGACCACAGAAGAAAAATAAGTTACAAAACGAACATCCCTTCATTATTTAACTAGTGGTTGACAACCTCTTCATTCTTAGAACTTTGTAACCCTTGGCTTGAAGTAGACATTGCATGTGGGTAATCAGCATGTGAACAGAAATTAAATAGGTAACATTGAGAAATATCGCTAATGCGAACCATTCCCATAAAAATTGCGTGTTAAATTGTGGGTGCATGGTAGGTTGGCAGACGGTATTTCAGGAGTACGAAACACGTGACTAATATTTTGTGCAACTGTAGCAAGTGAATGGTTAAGAAGTTACTGCGCCAAACATTGCATCGATGTTCAGTTTGTGTACGTCACAGAATTCCACAATGACGGATCCTCACGGTCGTATAATTCAATCAAAATTACTGAGAAACGAACAAAGGGACACTTAGAAAGCCGCGTTGCAAAGTAATACGAAATGCACTCGTTTTATTGGTATACAAATAACAAAATGCTGGAACCTTTTATTTACAATTAATGAGGTTTAGTAAACGTGCAGCAGTTCAGAAGAACACAAAAATAATTCCCAGACATCTAAAACAATCGCAGTATTTAGTTGCATGGTGAGAAGCTGCGGGCACCTGTCACCAGACGAAAACCAAATACAATGAAAATACCAAAATGTGATAATGTCATTGATCGTGGTGTGATTCAGAAGAGTGTAGTATTTTTGTAAATCGTTATAATTTAAGTCCCTATCCTTGAAACACCCGTGCGGGTACCGCAAACACACATGGATTTCCATGGGACAAAAATAATCTCTGAAACAAGTACTCAAAGAGATTGGGTTGATTCGTGAAATGCAAACCAATGGCAACTATGCATTGAGGAAAATAAATGTCAGTGTAGCTTAGGGTGGACGATAAAAATCGCGCGCGTGTGTGTTTAGGAGGAGGTACGTTAAGACTCTGTGGAATTGGTGTAATTTTCCTATATTTTAAACCATACGTCGTAATAATAGGCATCATAATGAAAAAAAAACTGGGCAATACGGCGCAATAGTAACACGTGAAACGTGTATTCGGGTGGATTTGGTTTTGAAACCTGGCTTTGGCTAGCCCGAGTTTGGTTTTCTATGGTTTCCCGAAATTGCTCCAGGCAAATGCTGAGATGTATTCCGTAACAAACACCAAGGTCGAGTTAATGCACAGTTACCTTCTGTTCGGTAGAGTTATCTCTGAAACTTTCACCGAAACTTTATGGCCCAGAAACGGTATTGCGAGAATTAAACATTCTCATTCAATTTTGACTGGAATTGAAATGTAATACGTATATTACGTATGGCACTAAAGAAATGCTTATTACTGCTGCCTGAAGCACAAAAGTGTAAAATCAACATAGGTACTAATGTAATCTGTGAATTTCCCCTAAACTGTAACTCCGCGAACAAGTGCCTGGCGCATTTGACTCCTACCATGGCTAGATATCTCGGTCGTGTAGTACTAGGATGGCAGCCTGCTAGTAGTGCGTTTGTGGTTCATACTACAAAAAACTCGTCACAGTGTGTAATATGGAGTGGAATAACAAGGAACATGCAGACATACATCTCGTATACGGTGAAATGTTGTGTAATATATCTGCAGCACGTCGTAGATATGCTGAAAGGTTTCCTGCTCGACGTTTTCCAGATGTACGTTCATTCGCGTCAATTTATCGCCGTCTGCGTGGAACAGGAACTGTAAACGCGGGTAATCACAATGTTGGCTGACCTCGAGTGCACCTCGAGCAAGATGTATTGGACTATGTTGATGCACATCCACGTGCCAGAGCCCGAGGAATTTCTGATGTGCTCAGCGTATCACTATCGACAGTATGTCGCATTTCACGGCGAGACAGAGTGCATGCATTTCACTACCTGTCAGTGCAGGCATTTCTTCGACCTGAGTGGCCTGCTCGTTTCCAGTAATGCTAGTAGTGCCAAAACCAGATTATGCAAGCTCCAGGGTTTGGATTTAAAGTCCTCTTCACGGATTAAGCATCTCTCACTAGGCAGGGTGTCTTCAACTTCCACAACGAGCATGTGTGGGCTCACATCAACCCACACGCAACACGGGAAGCACACGTCCAGCATCTGTTTTCGACAAATGTTTTGGCGGTTATCATCGATGGGATGCCAATTGGACCACACATCTTTCCCGCATATCTCTCAGGAGTTTACTATCGGCACTTCTTGGAAGAAGACCTACAACAACTACTTGAAGACGTACCACTTAATGTAAGAGTCGACATGTGGTACGTGCACGATGGTGCACCGCCACACTTCAGTTCCACAGCTTGGCAATACTTGGACATGATGTACTCTTGGCGATGGATTGGTCGTGGTTTCCCAATGGGATGGCCATCAATATCACCTGACCTAAACCCAGTAGACTTATTTTTATGAGGTCAATTGTAGGCAATGGTTTATGCAACTGAAGTAGACAATGCATGCGAACTCTGGCGACGTATTAAAGATGCATGCCGCTCTGTACAGGCTAATCCCGGTATGTTGCATCGTGTGCACCTGTCATACGAGCGTCGCATTCGTGCATGTTTGGAGATGGGAGGATCTCATTTCGAACATAAGCTGTGAAACTGTGTAACCGATTCAAAAAACTAAATAAATAATGATAAAATTTAATCAATTCATATTACAAATAAGTAAGTAAACAGTTATCTAAAACATTTTTTGTCAACTAATACATTTCACCGTTCACTAACTCGTTGTCAGACTGTGTGTCTAGTTGTAAAGTGACACGTCATACACAAAGTTGTTACTGGCTGCCTACCTTCCAGGCACCCACAGTTGAACATGCTATTTCTGTGGAAACCTTTCGCGTTAGAGGTTTTTCTCAAAGCGACCATTTTTATTACTGTTTGAGTGCTGATTGCCTACAAGTAATGTCCAACCACTTTAAGCCAAGGGTTATAAAGTTCTAAAGACGAAGAGTTTGTCAACCCCAAGATAAATCATGAAAGTATGTTCGTTTTGTAACATTAATTTTCTGCTGCGTTATGCCCCTACACTAGTAGGCTGTATACGAAATCTCCTTACTTAATTACATATGCTTTATGTTTTATCGTATAGTAACACATTTCCCACAAGCGTCTTCGAGGGCACATAACTTCCTCATACGTTACGATAGGCCAAATGTTGTGTACGTGTTTTCCAATTTATTTGACCACAGGATTTTACTCTCGCCGGGTTAGCATAATACGACATGTACAACGTGTATCTAAAATATACCGGCAAACTTTAACAGGGGTTTGCTGATGTGAATATATAATGTATGGTGTAGGGAACCCACGGTCCAGCTTACATAGGAAGCGCTACAGACGCTTCCATAGTTTGAGAAAATGTGAAGAATTTTTGTAATGTTTAGGAAACTACATGTTTGACTGAAACAAATTTCTGGTCACGAAATAGTTTTACCGAAAGCAATTGTAACGTGAAGAATTTGTACAGTTAACACACCTCAATCACGTTGAAAAGGGGTGGCAAAAACTTTATTTACTTGAAAATTGTGACAGTAAAAAATGCTATTTTTGATTAAACATAATTAATTGGCGGGAAATTTAGAAATATTTGTATTTTGTAATACTGTCTAAGGCGCTATTGCCTACCAAGTATGCAACCAGTATGTATATGTGCTACACCGTTTTTGAATGCGTGCTGCAAAACAAAACATTAGCGAGATGCATAAATAACAGATTAGATGTGATTGTCCTATCTTAACGAGAAATAAAATATGAGACCTAATTGAAGTCTGCACTAGCTGTGTCATTTTGCGCCATCATAAAAAAATTTAAAACAAATGTTCAAATCGGCGGCCTCCTAACACATGGGTCGGCGTATCAACGACTGGCGTAATCTTTCGGAAACACTCGGTGTATCTTGAATTTTATCACAGGCAGCTATTATCCCAGCTAGCAGATATTAGTAGCACGAAAATAGTATAGGTACTATCCGAAAATTTCTGCGCGGGAAGATTTATAGATGTTAGAATAGTTAAAAAAAAAAAAAAAAAAAACAGAACTTTTGAATTACGGTCATTATAGATGCCTAGGTAGTGTCACGTTAAAAAAATTGTATTTTTGTAGATTTTGTGGTTTCCAAGCCCTAATTGTTTAAAAATAGTTTATAATTTTTACCAGAAAAAGTAGCATACTACTGCATCGTGCTATATACATAAACGCCCGGTTATAAAATATCTATTAGACAAAAAATCTCATCGAATTTTTGTGAGTAATGATTTTATTGACGATTGAATATTTCAGTCGCCTGCTCGTCATCTTACATTTCCTCAGCCCTTAATACGTCATAATTTATTGAACAGGACACACACATCCAAATGTAGTTTTCTTTTTGTTCTACTAGTAATATACTATCTTCCTCCGACTCAGTGGGTGTGTCGTACACCAGAGCCTTGGCGAAGCCCCACAGAAAACGTCAAGTGGCTTAAAGATACGGAGAACGTACGAGTCACGCAACAAGGCCGCTTCTTCCAATCCACTGTGCTGGAAATATCATGTTTACGTGATTACGTCAAGCAAGTAGTTTCTTAAATATTACAAAAATTGTTCATATTATCTCAAACTTTGGATGCGTCTCCTGTGCGAGTTGGACTAAGAGTTCCCTGCGTCAAACATTTTCACCTCAGGAAACACCTGTTAAAGTTATATATTTATAAATAATATGTATATGTATATATATGCAGGTAACACGTATATGTATATATATATTTGTGTGTGTGTGCATGTATATATATATATATATATATATATATATATATATATATATATATATATATATAGAGAGAGAGAGAGAGAGAGAGAGAGCTGTAAAGGAGTATGTCTAATTAATAGCTTATAGCTATGTTTTGTTTGAGAAAATGCAGTTTACGATAGTTATTATTAACTTTCTTTTGTGAGCATGTTATACTAAAAAAAAAGCGTTTCTAATGATATAAGAGCAGCATGGACGAAATACACAAAAAATCCGATTAACATTTTTAACCTCCTCGACTATTTTTAGCCGGCCTCCTTAGGCACTACTTGCTAGGCACAGGTCTGCGGTGCAAGAAGTCATGGGTTTGAATCCCGTCACGGGCGTGGACTTCACTTGACTACACTCTTATCTGCTCTTAAGACCCATCCTTTGCCTCGATTATTATTTAACGTGTAATTAACTCTTAAACATACATTTTACTTACAGCTTTTATCATTATGGAAATTATAAAATCTATTTTCACTAACTTTATTTTTAGTCACCGAAGATCTCCCTGAGGAATAAGTAAATAATTCGCTACCATTTCAAACCATAGTATTGCAGACGAAATTATTTAAGCTAGTATTACGTATTAATATTCATTTTTGTTTACAGGATTTTTCACGATTCACGTTACGTGAAAAATAATTTCTGGCAATTCATAATGATTTGTTAGCTATTCATATTGATTTGTTTTATTACCGTACCAAATTGTTAAAATATTTTCATCAGGTGTAATCTACATATTAAACAAAATCGGAAAAAACCTCGGACAATATTTGGTAAGATATTGATGTTTACCCTTTACTTTTTCATTTGCGTTTACGACATTACCAAAGTCTGACTTTTCAAAGAATATGTAGTATTAATAAAAATAGAATAATCCTTCTTTGTTGAATTTATTTTCATTTGCAAAGAGCTTACATTCCCGGAGGGTTATAGACTTCCAGGAACTTTTAGAACTTTTGTGAAATCCGGTGACGTTTTTACGCCTAATACGCCACCCGAATTAAAATAAAAACAGTAGTTGAGCTTATCTTCTTAAATTGTATGTTACTTTGTACACCGGTGGGGTGCAGAAATTAAACTCACTGTACTTATAATATTATGATTTAGGTAATCTTAAGTAAAACATACGTTAATAAGTTCGAAAAGTCGCCAAATTATTTTGTTAGTGAATGCGCGTTTCATGACGAAAACTCTTTAAATTAATAATGCGGTACGGCTATAAAGCCACACTTTCTAGGATATACATTTCTCTTTTAGAAAATAAAAAAAGGATTTTGCCCGGAAAAAAACACAAACGTAAGAACTACTTTTTTAACCTAGTCTTTAAAAGACAGACATTAGTTTCACCAAGCAAACAATAATTGATCATAAATTATACAATAAACTCGATGTGTCCATTTCATTACATTATCTACAAATTTAAATTATACATGATATGAGACGTCAACTATGAAAGACACTAAGGAATTGTGACATTTTAAAATGGAATATTTTTGCAAACACTTTACAAAGAGAAGTGGATCGATAGGAAGAGAGATGCTAGTTGAGAGTCTTACGCTTAAAGACAATAAGGCTAGTGTGAAGCATGCAGAAGACGGACCTAACAGCTTGCTCGTTCCCAGGTCGCAAATTGCTCGTTGAAGTGTAATTAAATCAGCAACATTACTATATTATTGCAAGTGCCAAACGATTTCACTACATATTCCATGGTGTAAATTTCTTACCTTATGGTTACCGAGAGCCGAAGTTCGAAAATTTTAATTTTTAACCAATTTCACTATTGTTTTCTCCCTTAAAGAATTTTAATAGGACAAGTATGAGACTCAGCGTCTATATGTAATAGATCTTAATTTTTTCCAGAATAATAATTTTCGCAGATACGGGTACACTCGCAAACGCTTCTTTTACAGACGAAGAGCTATCGACTCTTCTTAAGAGGAACCTTCACTTGTCGCATGAACTACGTTGCAGCGTTTCACGCACGAATTTTCTTCTCTTTTTTGACGTAACTCTGATTATATAAGGCCACGAGTTCATTTATGCTGTTCTTGCGAGTACAATTTGTTTTACATCCTGAAAGGGAACAGGTATCGAACAACCGTTACACAGAAATGAAGGAAATTGTTTCTACTACGTAGTCATTTATTATTTTTCCAAAACGTAAGCAAACGAATGAATAAAACATTTTACAAAATCGTTTTATGTTTAATATAACTACAGCTTTTTTATTACAAACAGCCTGCATCCGTAGCGTAGTCGATTAGGCGCCGGTCTACGGTGCGAGAGGTCCTAGGTTCGAATCCTTGCTTGGTCATGAGTGATGTATAGTTCCTTCACCTCACTTCACCCTTATTGGCTCATGTGACCTCGTTGTTAAAGAGCCGTAAAACCCTATCACCTCACCTCACCACGTTAGAAACATGCGTTTTGGGTCCCTCCAAACGGCTTAAAATTATTGTTTTTTTCTGTTTCCATAATATACCAACCTGATTCGTAAATTAGACATACAGAAGCATTCGTTTTTTCTTCAGACAAAATATTGAACGAATAAACGTTTTGGTTCACTCCATAATAACACAAATATTTACAGAAAAATCTTCTACGAAAAAAACAGGCTACGATATCACACAGGACTCACAATCGAAACGGTTTTGGTTAAATTCCCGCTTCCGGTCATCCTGAGTTAGGTTTTCCATGGCTTCCAGCAATCGATCGAGGTGAATGCAGAGATCGTTTGTTACGAAAGGCCATGGTCGTGTCCTTTCACTGTTCCCATAGAGTGACAAATTAATACTTCATGCTCAAAGAAGGTATTATTTCCGACGCTCGTAATGCTGCCCGTACCGCTTCCATTCTTTATTGGGTCATGTGGGTAAATTTACTACGCATCGCGTAGACATACTGTAATATAATGATAAAATAGTAGGACAAGTACTCCGACTGAATTCAGATGAACCTAAATAACTTGGAATTATTACTCGATTACAAGTATGCAGCTGGAAAATATGCGAATTATAAAGCGTCGTCTTCCTCCATATTTCCTCAGTCTTTCATAATTGGTGTAAGAGTGTAAGAAAGCTCTCTGCTGCGGTCAGCTACTGAAGTGCTGGACATGACTTGTGTCACCATATTTCCTTTACTAGTACGTACGCAATTGTCGGAAGAGTCCATGTGCGCACGGAGTTCAAAGGCGTGGAATAAAACATTGACAGCAATGTAAGGTGTTCAATAATGCTTCAAGCAACAAGTCAAATAATAAAATCGTAGTAATTCTAGGTAAGTACAGTATAGTAGGATAAATATTCGCGATGAAGAAATGACAAGTGGACGTTTAATCATGCAATTGGTTTTGCTAATAAGTAAACGGTAGCTACGACGGAATAATCAGAACCAACAATTAGCAAAGAAGGAAGGCAAGGTGATGTGAATAGTAGCAAACTGCACACAGTTTGCTAAGAAAAGGGAGAAAATTGTATAAATAACGTATAGATGATTTCGGTCTTGTTATAATACGTCTAAAAGTGCATAATTTCAGGCAATAGCCTACTAGGAGCAGTTACTCGCTTATGAGACCGGAAGCAAGGGAGTGATAAGGCGAGCATTGCTCGTGCATGAAGTGTCATGTGGCCGGATTGCGTAAGTTACTAAACCAGCGTGTACCCTTGTCAGAAACTTGCCTGAACGTGACTTAAAGCTCACACTCTATGTATTTATATAGTAGACATACATAACTACGCAGAAAATTTCAATTGGCCCCTGTATCGTAGTTTATTTTGTATCTAGCTATTACACTTACATATACAGCAGTCTAGAAGGGCCATATTTGACTAAGTTTCAAGGTTTTAAGTAGTACTTTAAGACTTAGAGCATATACGTGGGGTTATACGTATAATTCCGTCACCGTCTGAATTGTGTTTTCTTCGCGTGTGTTACAATATGATTAAGGTACGTTTACAGCTATCTAATTCGAATTTTTCTTCGAACTGGCTGCAACGTAATTTTGGTTAGTAGGCCCTAATACTTAGGGTTATCATCAATTTACGTATAGGAAAAAGAGAATACACGTATTATGTTTTCAGAACCCCACATTTGTCACCAATTGCAGCAGCGTATTTAAAATAAGGAAAGTTAAACGAAAAATAATTTTACCTAATTTTCTGAACCAAGAATATTACAATATTTGGTGTGTATTTCCCGGGGGATTTTCTTCGTGTGGTGAACTATAATTGGGACTTGGAGGTAAATTAGCTTCGTGTCCACCAAATTGAAGAGTGCTATACGGAACAAGCACTATGCAGATAGTAATGTTGCACAATAATTATCTGCTTTTGAAATTCTGGTACGTCACATATACTTATGCTGCGAATTTACTGCAATACGTACGTAATTACGTATGGGAATCACATATGGTCCCAATTGTATAATTACCTTCATGATGGTGGTATTTCTCTTACCAGTGACATCAAGTGCAAGGATTTATATCACTCGACAGGCATTGCAAAAATTTTACGTCCATTAGGTGTACATGCGGCACTGCATATAGCGGTGTGGCATGAAGCTGGTCGCTTTTCGCTCCCGTTTCTCCAATACAGAGAAGCTCTTGCCGATCTTGTACCATCCTTTACCTGATAAACATGTACCCAATGCACGACATTTGTACCAGTGAGCGATACCACCAGTAGTTGAAGCCAAAACGCCGACCATTCCTTGGCGGAGAAAGCGGTACACCAAAGCGAACCGAAACAATTTTTCAGATTTACTAATCGAATCTTTTATCTTTTATTATAACACGTTGCTACACATCACTCGGGAATTTTGTGTTGTTCAACTATACAGACGCGGTTCTACACAGAATTTCTTTGCAACTGCCATTCCTGTATAGGGCATTATTGCAGAACACTTGAGCACTGAACAATATACAAATGACGTAGGCGCTTTCAGTAACACTCGTTTATGCCACTATAACGTTTATAATTCCCTGCCGTAAAAGTAAGAGCTCCGACTAGTTCCTGATTCACGCTATTGCATTCCTTGTGGACTCAGTGTCACCGGTAGCACTGCCAGACTATGAATACAAACTCTGCGTCAATATCGGTGAAATATGTCAATACAGCGCACGTTGCGGTAGCTTTTCTAGAAAAAAATATTTATTATACTTTTAAATAGTGTGCGTTCGGGACGGTAAGAGAGATAAGTGCTTCGAGTATGCGGTATTTTTCTTTTTATCTTCTTCGTTTGGGTTCACACCTTGTGGGCCCAACAGGTTTATAAACCCCATGGTCATCAGAATGCACGAGTTGAAGGTGACCTTTTAAGTACAGGACATTAACTAGATCGTGAATTTTGTGGTGGGGTGTAAACCATGTGATGGCATCCACGAATGACGTGGAGTTGTCTTTAGTTATTTATGGCGTTTTCTTTCCTTTCAATAATTTTTTTTTCTGTTTATGGGTGCAACACTAACATGTTTATTTATTTTGACTGAACATTTTTAAATAAAATAAAAATTCCATGACCTTGAGGTAAGTACGCCAGCCAAATTTCGTAGGTTTTAATCATGGCAGATGTTTGACATTTGCACTTTGTAAAACATAATTAAAAGTTCTCAACAAAGAAATATTACAATTGAAAACAAATATGAGAAATCATAAATCGTAAAGAAAAAATAAATATTTTAGTTAACTGGCTTGTGAATTCAGCTAGTAGCAAGCATACATCAAGGTTCCATTGCTATCATAACATTCAATGCAAACTTCAATTAAGATTACAAGTTAAGATTGCACCAAGTTCTCTCATCGAAAACAAGTAAACTAACTGTAAGCTTGCTGTGAGCAGTTTGGCACATAATTTTCTGCTTACTGTAAACTTATAAACTCTTTTTGGTAAGTATATCACAGGCTTGCAGGAAGCTTATATACAGGATGTTCCGGGAGTAGACGTCAATAAAGAGGCGGGTGATAGAGGGGCCCAAGACCTACTAAATAAACAAAACTTATATCTTCCGATTCGCAAACGTCTAAAAGTTATGATTTTTTAAAAATAAAATTTAGCTGTACCCTACCTTGAACTAAACATTTACAGATGGCGGAAAAAGTGATGGTCCACATGGAACGTGATTTGTATACACCAAAGGTGATTAGTGTCGTCACATTTGAAAACACATTTCACGTCACTGACATTACATCTTCAAGGTGTAAGAAAATCCCTTTCACAAAAATTGTGTTTGGTTCGGAAAGATACCTCCAGTTTGCACGAGGTAAAAAAAAAATTAATGGGTCACGTAAATGATCACCACCATTGGAAAAACTATTCCATAGTATTACCAATTAGTTAGTAAAAAGTAATATTTTAAATTAATTAACGTTGATGCAGTAAATGTGAACACATAACGTAATACAGCAGATTCACACAATATAAAAATCAGCGCTAAGGTTGCAATTAGTACGTGAATGAACAATTAAATTTAACTTTGCTGAAACAAAATTATTAACCATGGTGTTTGAAATTGTTTAAATGTATTTTTAATGTATAGTGCTTAATTTGTGAGGACAAAATTAAATGTTATTAATAAAAGTAGTAATAGTTGGTTATTTCATTAAACAAAATTGATATTATCGAAACAAAAAGTCACGATATACTAATTACAACAGATACCATTACGTCGTTTCTGCTTCATATTCACAGCGGCCGCGGTTATGTAGAGGCTAGTCCGCTCGCCTCCCATCACAGCAAACTGGTGTAATTCCTGAATAGACTCAGAAGCATCTTTTCTGCATGTGGGAATTGTGTCTAATACATGAAGATGGCCTGGTAGGTGGTCATTTCGTGTACCCCTGTTTTCCTTCTCAGTAACACTCCATGCTCACATTATTCACCATAATGGTGGAGGGGTGAATGTGAGGGAATTACGGCATTTTAAAAACGAGTTGTTAAGTGTCGATGACGATGGCATGAGGTGAAGTGCAACACAACAATCATCCCCTGGCCCAGATGCGAACAGGGGACCCCTCGCACTACAGACTGATTCTTTACCCACTGCGCTACGGGGGCCGGCACCTTCATCGGCTTACAAGACATCGCTGTCAAGAGCTGCACAAATATGTCCATTACATTCCTTTCGTTTCCTTCGGATCAAGATTTTGCATTGTTTCTCGACTAGAAAAGGCATGATTTTTTAGGGTGCCATAAGATCTTCTGCAAGACATGTTGGTGTTTGTATACAACTGTACACCCTAGATGTACCACATATTAACAAATAGTCTGTATGCAAGTATGTGGTATTGTTAATAAAATGCAGATGTTTTGAGGCTATTCAGGAATTACACCAGGTCGCTGTGATGGTAGGCGAGAGGACTAGCCTCTACATAACCGCGGCCGCTGCGAATATGAAGCAACAACTACGTAAGGGTATCTGGTGATATAGCTAGTTTATCTGAACTTTCTGTAATGTGTAAGCATAGTTTCTTTACATTTAACTACCATATGGTGTTTAATTTATAAATCTCCTTTATACAATAAAATAACATAGCGAAACATAACTTAACATTCATATGTATCAAAAGAGTGAAAATGTACGCTGGAACACTAAAATACATGGAAGAAAACGCAAAGACTTAAAAAATTGTTTACTCTCGCAAACGTATTGCTTTCAGACGTGAGCGAAGTCTTGATCACTTCTTGCGGACACACAAAACAGCTTTGTGCGTGCTCACAGACCGAGAGAAACTCTACACGCGTATCGCGTTAAGTCCTCGCTAGTGTGACGGAAGCTATACAAAGACATGTATCAAGTTACGATCCGCTGCTATAAAGGTAACCTTGCGTGCGGCTGTCATAACTGGCTGATGAAAAGTATTTTTTAACACTTTGAAATTATTTTCTAATACGTAACATTAATACATGTTTGTTATGTTTTCGCATGCGTTAACTTTAACGAGTTTTAATTTTGTTTTATTTTTCCGTTTTCTTCATGATGCAGACGTAAAATCAAAGCGTTTTCAATAAACTTCCTAAGATATTGTTACTTTCATTAAATAATGAAAAAAAAATGTTAGAAACTTATTTATAAATGTGCTTTGCTAAAGTTTAACTGCCTAGAGGAACTAATTTCACAATTGACAAAAACCGAATTTTTAATTCAAAATTTACCTACGTTTATAAAAAATACATCTGCAGTCAGGGGTGATAGTTATTTAATATGCAATTTTGGACAAGGGATATTATGCTAAGTACAACAACGACTACATTTCGTAGTCTTGTAAAGAGCGCTATATTGCACGAAGTAGCCTAATATTCTAGGACAAGGTTATGACTGAATAGTAAGGGTTACCCAGGTACGTACTAAGGAATGATCATAACCCGTAAGTGCACGTCGCTGAACTTGCATACTGACTATTAGTTGTAAGCGTGCCTACATGGGTATTAAAGCGTTAACTGGGTAACGTTAACGAGTTGAATAACATATAATTGTACGCAATATATAAAAACACGGAACGTAAAATATCTTTCACGCAGCAGAATTTTTTGACCAAAAATATTTTTGAAAAATACCTGTAGAAATATATTAATCAGAACTTTTAATATCTACTGAATTAATGCTAACATTTTCACATTGGGATCACCTGTACCCTGAAAAAATACTTAGTAGTCACTGCAAAATATTTCGTTAAAATAGACCTTACCAAATTTTTTTTGTAGTGGTTACAAATTTTTTTTGTAGTCACTGCAAAACTTTATTGGGGGCAGCAAAATTTTTTCGTGGTCACTACAAAAAATTTGGTAAGGTCCGTTTTAACAAAATATTTTGCAGTGACTAATAAGTATTTTTTTCAGTATGTTTAAAAAAAGAAATAACTTACTAATGGTTTCTGAACTACAGGTACGCCTACAAAAGCTGTGACGCGATTCTTTATGTAAAATAAAGTAGAGAATACATAGATCACTCAGTATCCAGGTTTAATATGTAGGGATCAATGCGCCTTTGAATATAAAGTTTTAAACCCGTAATTTATTTAAACATCGGAAACCGAATTACGTAAAACGATCTTACTCTTAATATTGATTTGTGTTACTAGGGTCTAAAACCTACATGAAATGCTGGTTGATACCTTCAAGCGTTACTAAAATAACAGGATTGGACATCCTCAACTTGGAAGCAACTTTTCTACCGTTAGGATATTTAAACATTTGAAGAATTTTTTGAGTAATAGGAGGTTTGTAACAAAAGGGTCCTCTTATTACAACAATCTCGGAGATATTGTTTTTGTTAAAAATGATTTCGAGTGCCAGGAGAGCATAGGCAATATTGTGTACATGTGAGTTGATATGCTCAGTTCACAGGTTAAGGTGAACAATCGCTGTAAAAATCGTTATTCACACTTCAATAACTTCCCGATATCGTCTCAACCGGTACAAATGCTGTGTGCTGTTTCTCTATTTAAAATGAAGTAGATAACCTTACATACGAACAATGCCGTACATTAACACGTAAGGGAGATATCCACCCTGACAAATCGACGTTTTAAACGTTTTTCATAAAAAATAATAACGTTTACTGGAAATTAGAGAAATTAGTATGTGAATGATGTGACACTTTACGTTCATCTTAAGGTTTTGTGGAGAACAAACATTCCCTACATCGAGAAAATAAGGGGGTGGTATGTGTGACTACCTATTGGGAACTTTTATTTCTTTTCAAAAATGCAAAGCATATACATAATGCACTTCACGTTTACAATCACATTAATACGAACTGTTTGACAGGGAAAATATGTGTTGGTGCACCATGTTGCCCTCCAGGTACGCAACCCGCCATGCAAGGCTGGTCATGCGACCACGGTTTAGTTGCTGTGTGTGAAGGCGAGTTATGTAATATGACAGTCGTATATGGCTACTGTTCTTCTGATAAATGCAATAAAAAATAAAAACCTTTGATGGTAACTGCACGAGAACATGACTTGCAAAATTTCCACAAGCATTTTACAGTAACTGTTCAAAGTTATTCCGCAGTCCGTACAAAAGTGAAGAATTAATTTTCTCGGAAATTGGAGTAATCATTAACGAAATTTGCAGGATATAATTCCATATGGTTATGATTCCATAATAACATGTGAATGTAACTTAGTTATTCCTTTAGTACACTAAGTTTAATCCGAATTGGTCGTGCAATGAAACAATCGTATATCAAACTAATACGAAAAAGAATATTGCTATTCCCACAATAACTGTATGAGCTCACTAAACATCACTTACGTTAAGGATATTCTGAGTATGGGGGAGTGAAATGAAAAAAAAATCTAATTTTTAATCTACTTTTGTCGGTTCGAGTTCGAAGCAGACTGAAACAGACACCATATATAAGATTAGCTTTGCTGACGTCTCATATGAATACAAGAACCAATTTAAGAAAAGTTTTATTGACATAAATTTTAATTTTCAAGTTTACCGACGCTACTTACGAAGTAAAATAATCTCACGATGCGAAAAAAGAAATGTAACATTTCTCCCCAATCTTAGAGATAAAATTAGCTCAATTGCAATTTTATCGGTGTCGCACTCGTGTTCCTGAACCCTGTGTGTCTACCTGATGACAGGAACAGATTCCAGTTCCCGAAACGTCGTAACACTGTCTGTCTGGAAAACTACTGTGTTTTGTTTCGTCTCATCATTGTGTCGTTTCTCTTTTCTGTTTGTGTCTGAAATCTGTTGTGTTTTGTCTCGTCTCTTCGCTGTGCCGTTTTGTTAATTTTCTATTCGTGTCTGATGTCTACTGTGATTTTTATTTCGTCTCATGGTTGTGTTGCATGTTACTTTTTTTTTTATATTTTATTTGTTATTATTTCCATTTATTATGAGTTCGTTCATCGATTTTATTTGACCCGATTCCATTTAGGAATTTCATGTTGTGTATGTATCTTGCTGGTTATACATTCTCTGCTTTTTTATGGTTTTCTATTATTTGTTTAGTTTTCTTTGACAGTTATTCATTTTGCAATGGAATAAATCCAAGAAACTAAATTCAGTCAAGCACTCCAACTGCACAGTTCTTTCAAAGACCTGTTAATATGTATAATTCGTTGCTGGAATCTGCAGTCTACGCGTACCTGAAGAAGATCAAGAAGTTGGAAACATGTTGAAGTGATCATATTTCTTATTCCCTGACGGCCGTAACTCTATGCCGCACGAATTTCGGGCACACAACTTAACCAACCTCATACTACATAATGTTCATGAAGTATCTGAATTACGATATACGGAGAGTCCCTGAACTGCGCATACATACGCAGTGATGTGATTCCCAATTAAAGTAAAGTATGAAATTTGTAGATCATTTAGTACCTGGGTTTAATATTTAGGGAGTTATGAGGCTTTAAATATCGACTTTTTTAATATATATGCTGTTATAATATCGAAAACCAAATTGTGTGAAACAACAATAAATTTATTGACTGGAGTTATTTGCTTGGACACACTCCATTGCGAAATAAATGACTGTCAAAAGAAAACGAAAAATAATGAAAATTAAAAATAAGACAAGAAAACATAAATAAGCAGAGTATGCTTTAGTCATCAGGATACATACACAACACGAAATTCCAAAACTGGAATCTGGTCAGATAAAACAAAGAACAAAACAGAAAAAAAAAATAACAAAAAAATAAATAAACCTAAGTAGACGTGCGACACAACGATGAGACGAAACAAAAACACAAACAGAAATACAGCAAACGACACAACGATGAGACGAAACAAAACACAGTAGTTTTCCAAACAGTCAGTATTAACGACGTTTCAGGAACTGGAATCTGTTCCCGTCATCAGGTAGACACATAGGGCTCAGGAACACGAGTGCGACTGATGAGGAGACTGGAAAAACCATGGATTTATATAGGGTAAAGCCCCTTATCGTGCTCAGCCAATGGGAGACGGACTGTCTCATTATTGGTCGCGCAGCATGTATTGACTCTGATTGGTTGTGGTGGGTTGAGTGTTTTTTTTTTTTATTTTGTGCTGTAAATTAGTTTCTCTTTTAACCAATGGGATCCACATATTTTTTAATTCAATGCTCTGTTGACTGAAAATAATGCTATTGCTAATAATAAAGGCCTATTCTTTTATTTTTCTTTTAAATTTTGTCAGTTTCCTGTGTAAGTTGTTTAGAGTCTTCCCAAAGGATTTTGTGGCTATTTTCCCATGCATGTTCAGCAAGTCTAGATTTTTGGGTTTCACATTTTTGCAATTGATTTTATGTTCTTTGATACGGGTTGATAGAGCTCTGCCAGTTTCACCAATGTACATATGGCCACATTCGGAGGGTATCTGATATGCACAGTTGTGTGTTTGTGGTTCGTCTGTGGCTGGTTTCACCCTGGTAACCATACTTTTAATGGTTGCTTTAGATTGGAATGCTGTTCGAAGTCAGTATTTGTTTCCCAGACGTCTTATTTTTTCAGAAAGGCCTCAAACATACGGAATAACTAGGGTTCCTGATGGTTTTTCTGTTTCTGTGGGCTTAAGTGTTCTGTTAGGTTTCATGTGCTGTTTGATGGTGTTTGTTGGGTAACCATTGGCTGTAAGTTCTTTTCTTATTTTGTTGTGTTCTTCAGCTACAGATTTCTTGTTGGAACAAATAATCTCCGGTTGGCTAGTGTGCGAATTATGCCAGCTTTTGTGCTTTTAGGGTGGTTGGATGCAAAATGTAGGTATTGGCCTGTATGTGTAGGTTTCCTGTATACTTTGGTTTCCAGACTGCTGTTTTCCCTGCTAACTAGTACGTCCAGAAAATGAATGCTGCTATTGGTTTCTTTCTTATAGGTGTTGCAACACGGACCTGAATCCCTGGAGGAATTTGTGAAATTTGTAAACTCATTGAGGCCATCAATAAAGTTCACAATACATGCTGCATGACCAATCATGAGACACCTCGACTCCCATTGGCTGAGCACGATAAGGGGCTTTACCCTATACAAACCCATGGTTTTTCCAGTCTCCCAATCAGTCGCACTCGTGTTCCTGAACCATGTGTGTCTACCTGATGACGGGAACATATTCCAGTTCGCGAAACGTCGTTAATACTGACTGTTTGGAAAATTACTGTGTTTTGTTTCGTCTCATCGTTTGTGTCGTTTGTTGTTTTTTTTTCTGTTTGTTTCCGACATCTTTGTGTTTTTCGTCTCATCGTTGTGTCGTTTACTGTATTTCTGTTTGTGTTTTTGTTTCGTCTCATCGTTGTGTCACATGTCAACTTAGGTTTTCTTATTTATTTTTTATTATTTCTTTTCATTTTCTGTTTTGTTCCTTGTTTTATCTAACCAGATTCCAGTTTTGGAATTTCATGTTGTGTATGTATTCTGATGACTAAAGCATACTCTGCTTATTTATGTTTTCTTGTCTTATTTTTAGTGTTCTTTTGACAGTTATTTATTTCGCAAGGAGTATGTCCAAGCCAATAAATCCAGTCATGCACTCCCATTGCGCAGTTCTTTAAAATATCATAATACATTTGTTTGTATTATTAGGGTCTTCAAACCACATTAAATGCTGGTTGATACCTTCAACCGTTACTATAATAACAGGGGTGGCCACCCTCTAATTGGATTCAACTTTTGTCCCGTCGGGATATCGGAACATTCGAAAATATTTTATTGAGTAATTTGAGATTTGTAGCAAAAATGGTCGTCTCATCGCAACTGTCTAGGAGACATAGTGATTCAAAATGCACGCGAAACTTTGGTTGCAGCGATATAATACCAGACAGTACTGCGTACGTGTGTTTTGATGTGCTCTTTAAACATGTTATGGTAGACAATCACTGTAACCTACATTATCTACACTTCATTAAGTTTACGATACCGCATCAAAAGGTACAAATCCCATGCGGCGATTCTCTATCCAAAATTGGGTAAACAACATTATATACGAACAATTGTCGTACACAGATATATCAACCTCCAGAAGCCGACGATTCAAAATATTTTCACTCAAGTTGATAAAACCTACTGCGCATTAACGAAAGATTCAGGGAATTATGTAGTTTCTTCGCGTTGATCTTAAATTTTTGCTGTACGTTGTGGAGTACAAACATTCCCTTCCCCGAGAACAAAATAGATGTGGTATGTTCCAATTAATGTGTGTGTCAAACTTAGATATTTTTATTACTTTTCAAATACGTAGTAGACACAACTAATACGCGCCATCATCATGGAACACTTCAATGCAAACTGTTTGAGAGGAATATTGTGTAATCTGCCAGGTACGCAACCGGCGATGCAAGGCTGGTCATACGACCAGCTTAAGGCTCTATGAAATTAGCAACCTGTATAATGGATAGCGCCCCAAGATTTACATTTTTATATACTGGTATAGTAATTATCCATCTTCGTATTCCTATATTATAATGGTGAGTTACCAAGAGAGGGGCTATTCAGAACCTGTTACAAACACACATACATACACACACACACACACACACACATATATATATATATATAGGATGTCCCGGGAGTAGACGTCAATAATAAAAAGAGGCGGCTTATAGAGGGGCCCAAGACCTGCCAAATAAACCAAACTTGCATAATCCGATTCGCAACAGTCAAAACGTTATGCATTTTTTAAGAAAATTTGGCTGTACTCCTGTACTCTACCTAGAACTAAACATTTACTGATGGTGGAAAAACTAATGTTCCATGTGGAACGAAATTTGAATACTTCAAAGGTGGTTAGTGTCGTCACATTTAAAAACCCGTTTCACGTCACTAAGAGTACAGTTTCGTGGTGTAAAATAAATCACTTTCACAAAAGTTGAGTTTGGTACGGAAAGATGCCTCCAGTTTGCACGAGGCAAAAAAATATTAATGGGTCACATAAAAGAACACCCGCCATTGGAAAAAAAAAATACCACATATTATTGCCAATTAACTAGTAAAAGCCAATATTTTAAATTAACATTCGCCGATGCAGTAAATGTGAAAACATAACGTAATGCAGCAGATTCTCACAATGTAAAAATCAGCAATAAGGATGAAATCAACATGTGAGTAAATAATTAAACGTAACATTGCTAAAATAAAATTATTACGCAGTGATAGAAA
The DNA here is from genome assembly GCA_003012365.1 of Medauroidea extradentata. NCBI lineage: Eukaryota > Metazoa > Arthropoda > Insecta > Phasmatodea > Phasmatidae > Medauroidea > Medauroidea extradentata. The sequence goes on from PNEQ01111362.1 coordinate 172,329, forward strand.
TTATTAAAATGTATTTTGAATGAAATATATTTTTAATTTGTGTGGATAAAATTAAATGTTATTAAAAAAAATGGTTATAGTCAGCAATTTCATTAAACGAAATTGATATTATAGAACTAGACAGTTAAGATAAACAAATTACATTACCAGATTCCCTTACATAGATGCTGCTTCATATTCACAGCGGCCGCGGATGTGTAGAGGCTAGTGCGCTCGCCTCCCATCATAGTGAACTGTGTGTAATTCCTGAATAGCCTCACAAGCACATTATCTGCATTTTATTAACGATACCACATCTTTGCATACAACCTATTCGTTAACATGTGGTAGACCACATCTAGAGTGTACAGTTGTGTACAATCACCAACACGTCTTGCAGCAGATCATATGATACACTAACAAACGCGTTTTTTCTAGTCTAGAAACATTGCAAGATCATGGTCCGAAGGAAACGAAAGGATTGTAATGGAAAGATTTGTGCAGCTCCTGACAACGATGTCTTAAAAGACCGATGAAGGTGCCGGCCCTCGTAGCGCAGTCGGTAAAGAGTCATTCTGTTGTGCGAGGGGTCCCCAGTTCGCATCTTGATTCGGGCATGTTTGTTGTGTTGTCCTTCACCTCATGTTATTCTCATCGACCCTTAACACCTCGTTTTAAAATGCCGTAATACCGTCACGTTCACCCCCTCCACCATTATGGTGAATAATCTGAGCATGAAGTGTTACTGGAAAGGAAAACAGGGGTACACGAAAGGACCACCTACCAGGTCATCTTCATGTATTAGCCACAATTCCCACATGCAGAAAAGATGCTTCTGAGGCTATTCAGTAATTAGAACAGTTCGCTATGATGGGAGGCGAATGCACTAGCCTCTACATAATCGCGGCCGCTGTGAATATGAAGCAGCAACTATGTAAGGGTATCTGGTGTTGTAATTCGTTTATCTTAACTTTCTACTTCGTTAATATCAATTTGGTTCAATAAAAAAAAACTGACAATTATCACTTTTATTAATAATATTTAGTTTTATCTTCACAAATTAAACATATTACATTAAAAAAACATTTCAATAAATTCTAACACAGTGTAATAATTATATTTCAATAAAGTTACCTTTAATTATTTACTCACATACTAATTTCAAGCTTATTGCTGATTTTTACATTGTGAGAATCTGCTGCATTACGTTATGTTTTCACATTTACTGCATCGACTTTTGTTAATTTAAAATATTGCTTTTTACTAACTAATTGGTAATTCTATGGTGTAGTTTTTCCAGTGGCGGGTGATCATTTATGTGACCCATTAATATGTTTTTACCTCGTTCAAACTGAAGACATCTTTCCGAACCAAAAGTCGTAAATAATTGCTAACCCGGCATGAGTGAATTCCTGAGCTCAAATAAATAGAGTAACAATAATATAACATTGGGCCTATTGTGATGTATTACGGAGTTATAGGCCCTCAAAAATGAAGGTCGGAAATGTGTAATTGGACAATAATATCGTAGTCATATGCAATTAATTAACGAAATTATAAATATATATATATATATATATATATATACAGGCTACTGGTTGGTGTATGGATAGATAACAGATTAATATTATGTTACAAAAAGAACATCCCTTCATACTTTAACGAGGGGTTGACAACCACATTATGCTTAGAAATCAGCCACCCTTAACTCAAAGTGACCAGACATGACGTGTAGGTGAGCAGCATTTAAACATTAGCACAAAAGATCACCTTGTGAAAAACTACTAATGTTAACTATTTCCTCAGAATTCGCATATTAAGTTGGGAAGTTGTATTGCAGTTGCCTGGGAGGTAGGCAGCCAACAACAGTGATTTGTTAGATGCGTCAGTACATCGTAAGTCTCACATTCTTATTGCTCATTTGTAATTGGTGAAACGTATTACTTGAAATAAAAATATTCTTCGATAGTATATTAGTTATTTATTTTGAATATGATTAAATTGCGTAGATTTTCAGCATATGCTCTAAACGCTCTCGCATCTCCAAAATACACGACTGTGACCATCGTAAGACAGGTGCACACACCACAACATACTAGGATTAGCCTTTATAGAGTGACATGCACTTGGATACGTCACCAGACTTTGTCTATATTGACCACTTCAGTTGCATAAACAATACGACCTCATTAAAGAAGTCGACTGGGTTAAGTCCAGTGATCTTCATGCGTACCCACCTGGCCCACCATGACCACTCCGTTGCCCAGTGTACAGCAAATCCAAGTATTGCCTTGCTGTGCGACTACAATGAGACTGTACACCATCGTACATGTCGACTCTTACATTGAAAAGGCCGGTATTCCTAAACGTTTGTACAAGGGTTTAGGTGCAGCATATGTCATGCCTAGGCCTTATCGGTATTCCTAAACGTTTGTATAAGGGTTTAGGGTAAGGTCATTGCTTATTCAGGACTGATCTGTGACTTTTCCGTGTCCTAATATAACTACGCATGCGCAGTACGCTTAGTCCTGCAGACGGCTACGCACGTTACAACGTATTTTACCGCTTGTTGGACGAATATCGTTTTTAATAATAAAAAAAAATAGAAAACAAAAACATTCTAATCATACAGAAAATGAAACTTTGTAGCAGCAGGAAAACTAAGTAATAACTCACTAGCGTTTTAAAAGCCCAAATAATCCAAAATCAACAAATTTGTAGTTTTAAAAGCTTTGCAGTAAACGTATATTTTATTGGTCGTACTTACGAAAGTGATTGAGTAGCAAGCCGACCCCCCGTGGCTCAGTTGGTTGAGCGGCCGACTTTGGTGCGAGGGGTTCTGGGTTCGATTCCCAGGTCAGGCTGGGTGTTAATTTGTGTTTGTCCATTGGGTCTCAAACCTTGTCACCATGCAAATTGTCTCACAAAATTACTGGGGTCACTTGAAATATGTCAAACCTAAAGGGGGGAATGGTTGGTGCCGTGTTGATGCGGAAGATTCCGCATCGCCGCTGCACCAAACATTAAAAAAAAAAAAAAAAAAAAAAAAGCTCAGGCGCTAATGTGACGACCAGGTGATAATTTTATTTGGGTTCGAATCCCGGTCACTCCAATTTTTTTTCCTTTTTTTAAATGTTATGTATCTCAATAAGGTAAAAATGAAATTAATGTTTAATTCCATAAATATAGTTTCTAAGCATTAAACTGACTCAAAAATATAGAAATAAGATAAATGTATAATGAAACATTAAGGAATACAAATATTTTCCCCCTGTAAATTGTAGTCAACATGTAGGAATACCACGTCTAGTGTACGGAATATAATGACTTGACTTTTTTTGTTCTTTAAATGCTTGCAAATATAATGAATAATGGACGTACGATCAATAAGCACCTTTTATAAACCGACCTACTTAGAAAATATGCGATAACAATTGCTACAAACTGTTATATACTGTTGATATAACACATTTTTGTAAGATACGATACGTTTAACTAAAATTCAGAAGTTCTGACTATATTTTTATTTACAAACATTCAAATATTTTTTAAATTAATTTCCGAAATATAATTTTTACAAGTAAAATAAAACGAATGTCGTTTATATATTTTTTTTCCTAAACAACTCGTATTTAATCTGCGTTACGTCATGTTAAATAAAAGTTTCAGAAATAATGAAATGTGTTCACGATATATTCACCTACGAAAAAAAAAAAAAAAAAAAAAAAACATATACATCTGTAACGGGCTGTTTCCAAATCAGCTAGCGTGCTATAAATAATTTCTAAAATTATCTCCATTCTCGTGCCATTTTAATTCACAATTTAGTTAAATGTATGAAAATAAATTACAGTTTCGTAAAAGTCTAATTAAAAAAATCGTTTGTACGACAGAAAATCTCCTCGCTGGTTCTGTGACTTGTGCATAGAAACGATATGACATTTAATAGACGTGCAAATTCTGCTCTTAACCTAATAGTTTTTTTCGGTATTTTGTAAGGAACATCTCAAGGTAAGTGATCACATTTAAAAATTACAGTTTTATTTTTAAAGTGAACAAACTTGTACACTTATCTGCGAATGGTATGTACATTTATCAAGAAAGTACAAGCTTAACTAATAAGAGTACTTTCCTTAATTTGGTGCAAATAAACCAAAAAATTTCACATTGATCATGTAGATGTAAACGTTATAAAATATTTCTTTGTTTCTTCATGTGATTCTATCTTCTAACATAGTGAACCTACAACAATTTGAACTAATGAAACCAAAGTTAGAAAATTAAATTTTTAATTTTACATTTTCTTAGAGTCGGCGCAGATATTATAGGAGAAAATAAATTAACTCATGACATGAAATCTTGGGAAATAGAGTATGTTCGGTATTATTAACGTTGAATCGCCAAATTACATTTAATACACAATTTCCTTGTAAGTTATGCGGGATAATTTTTTTATTTTAATGAGGCTATACTTATTAAATACATGTCAAAAATATGTCCTAAAATTTTTCTGCAAAGTGAATTATAGTGGTAGTAATAATAACCAGAAAATAACTACAAAATGTTATTTCTTCAAATGAAAAGCAATATAACAAGTGCTGAAACAATTAAAGACCAAATAGCCTATTTTATGAAAAGAAGAAAAAATATTAAGTCAATTTTAAACTATTATCCATTTCACGTAATCATTGAAATTACATTTTCAACTTACCTCATCATAAATTTCTCTACGCGGTACTAATAAAAAATTTTCTGAATCATCCTGTGTTAAAAAATAAAAATGATATATTAAAAATACGTTAATATCAAACATATGTACCGAGTTTGGTGATTTCCAGATGCGTGGTTAGTGTAGATAATTCATGTGATCAAGAAAACTTAAGATACTCACATTACCAGCATTTTGATAGGCTAATGTAAACCACGTCTCTCTTCAAAAAATTATTTTTGTTTATCTCATGAAGAAAAAAACGTTTTAAATGACCCCTATTATGTAAATATGAACTAAGTACATATAAGTCTAATCAACTTTGTCTACTGCACTATATTTTTATCAAGTTTGATTACGTTAGCTCCGTATGTTTGATTTTGTAATGTGGAGGAGAAATTTAGAAATACACAAACGGACAATGGAAAGTAGACTTAGAGGAAAAGAAGATAAACCTTCGAGGTCCTGCATACGTGTGCACGTCATTGTGGTAGCCGTTTTCCCAGGCTTTCCGAGAGTTGCGCCGAGATTCGGCCGTTACCAGATTATACGAAAACTGCTCAACGCACATGAGTGATGTCTGCTTAGGAACATTATTCAAAAAATTACTATACATGTGTATACCAATTTCTGGTTCAACAGTAATCATTAAAGCATATTGTAAAGCGGCCAAAATGGCAAAAATGGGTGTTTTAGCGGTGCTTTTCGAGCATTGAAATCTTGCTACAGAATCTTCTATAGGGTGCAGATGTATACAACTCACATTTATCGTCAAAATTACAATTATGTCTCGTAGAGGTGAGTTTCGGCGAAAAGACAGAACGCCAGTTAGTTACTTGCGCCTAGAGGCTAGGGTAATGAGTGATGTGCATGCTTTCTCGAACTTACAGCTTCCGTATTTGTAGATCTCGAACGCGCAAAAGACATCCACGTAGGTACCAATTTATAAAAAAATAACTTACTTTTTTTACTTTGCACAAGAGATTGTAACTTTATTTTTAATACTTAAATTTTTAAAGATATATAACATATATTTTAATTTATATTACTTTATTTATGATTTCTTCTAGTTTGAAACAATTTAAAATGCAATACATCACGTTTTAAATGTAAAAAACTAACGTATTTTTGTTAAATAGCTGTTGAAAGTCACTGCTACTTGTTCTATGAAAAAGCACAGCCCAGCGTCGCCTTCATTTATTTATAACTGCACACGGGACGGCAAATAATAATCCGTGACTTACCCGATACCTTCAGAACGTTTACGACCCTACCAGCACACAGACATCCTGAGGACGTCCGTAGGACGTGGGAACTGTCGTCCCTAGGACGTCCTAGGGAATTTCATTTCAAGTCCTTTTTATGTAGGAAAAGTTCATGGAAAAGTACTACCTACGGACATCCCTAGGATGTCTGGCATACACATCCCTGGGACATACCTAGGAGCTCCCTGGGATCTGTAATAAACACATCCTCAAGACATCCTCAGGAGCTCTCTGGGATCTGCATTAAATGCATCCCCAGGACATCCCTAGGAGCTCCCTGGGACCTGTATTAAACACATCCCTGGGACATCCGTAGGAGCTCCCTAGGACCTGTTTTAAACACATCCCTGGGACATCCCTAGGAGCTCCCTGGGACCTGTATTAAATTCATCCCTAGGACATCCCTAGCAGCTCCTTCCAGCAGCAAAAGTAAAAGTTTAGTATTCAACACAAAAACAAACAAACGTATTTGTTTTGGTGATATGCAAACTTAGTATTTAACACACAGTCAAATACACATAATTGTTAACGTAGCCTCTTAATATCTTTTGAATGAACAATTCGTCTGTCATAAAAATTTTTTTAATGCTTCAACTTCCAAATGTCTACCAGTAATAATAAAAAATGTGTGTCGAAATTAATAAATTTACCAATTTCTTAAAGCATATATAAATGTAATGAATTATCTACTAAATTAATTGCAACAAACCTCATGTATATATTCAAATAATATCGTGAGCTATCTAGTTGTCATATTAGGAACTTGCCTAGAAATCCACTACGTCCATGGGAGCTCCTACTCGGATATCCCAGGGAGCACCTGCTCGGATATCCCAGGGAGCTCCTGCTCGGACATCCCAGGGAGCTCCTGCTCAGACATTCCAGGGAGCTCCTGCTCGGACATCCCAGGGAGTGCCTGTTGGGACATCCCATGGAGTTCCTCAGAGGAGCTCCGTGGGAGCTCCCTGTCAGGACATCCCTCGGAGCTCCCCAGATGAAGAATTTAGGATGATCCAAATTCGTCTTCCAAGGAACTTCCTGGGATGTGATGTACTTTTCGAGGAGGTACTTGGGACGTCCTAGGGACATGGTTTTTTGGAGCTCTCGGGCATCCGAAATATCCATCCCTAGGACATCCCGAGGATCGCATGTACCCAGATATCCTCAAAGGATGTCCCTAGGACATCCTAGGGACTTGCTGTGCTGGTAGGGGAATACGGTTGCGAGATAGGACTCAACTCTTGCGTTTCTGGCCGTGTCTCAATTCCCTCAGAGAGTGCTCTCTCGCACTCTATCTCTCTCTCGCAAACACGTCAGAGAGTGTGTTCTCTGGTCGTCTTAATTCGTTGGCGAGAGTGCGAAAGAGCGAGAGTACAGCGAAAGAATGAAACTGTTCACTCGCTGCACTCTCTCGTTCTCTCTGGCACACGCCATCTTGATTACAGCTATGGTTTGAGGTTATTGCAGAAATGCGTATCACGTATTGCTAATATTTCAATATTTATAACATGAATAATTATTTACAATGACCCCGATAATTATGGCAAAAAGTTGTGTAAACATATTCTGCCCTAATATACGTTTAAATTCACAAAACACAAAATTATGGCATCGCCTATAAACAGTTATTTGCTGCTTGAAATACGACGCTGGTAAGTTTAAAATTATTATTTGAATTGCCTACAAATATATTTTATGTGTTCATAAATTTTATTAATAAAATTTACGTACTTGTTACCTTTCATCGTTTGTTTACAAACTCGAGAGTATATCGTACCAATTGGAGAGAGCGAGAGTCCAGAGAGCTCTCTCTCGTGGTAATGCGAAAGAGTACTCTCTCTAGACAGTACTCTTTAAATTGAGACACAGTCTCTGTGTCCCGAAATGGTAGCACATTATTCCTGTAAAAACCGGTAAATCGTACATTACCGCTTGCCTGCCGAAAATCGTATTTAACAATACCAGATTCGGCAAACACAAGAAAATTGTACTTATAATAAATCTTTACGGCGGCGAGAATGTTAAGTGATAAGCTACAAGCTTTTCGAAGACTTAAAACTATTAATAAATAATAAAATTAATATTTTGTAGACAGTTTGCTAAATGCAAGCTTTAGTATAAAATTTTTGTCACTGTAACAGCGCAGTTGGCTCAGTTGGCAGTAGAGTGGCAGCGCTTGTCGGGTGCACATCGCGTAGCGGTGTGCTAATCCTCGAGTGGCAAACGGGCCACTCCGCGCGCGTGTACGCGTAACTTTGTATTAGTCTTTTCTATAAGTCTGTTCAATAAGTCTCAACATGCGTGTAAATACGCTCCGTATTACATTCGCGAAACGCCCCACGGCGTTAGAAATCCACGAATGGATATATTCGTCGCTACAAATAAAGAAGATCAACTGGAAGCAATACAGCTGGACGGGCGACAAAACTGTGTCTTTCTCAAACTGGTCTCCCAACAACTGTGTGACAAAATACTGCAAGACACCAATGGTACGTCTTCCATGACCACTGAAGCAGGCGAGAAAATTGCAGTCACCATTGAAGCCGCCATCGACAACTTACGACTGGTAAGAATAATTAATTTACCTGTTGAACCTGCTAATTCTGAAATTTTGACTGTTTAAGGAGGTTATGGCAGGGTCATTAGTTTACAAGATGAATTTTGGGGCTCGAAATATAAGTACAAAGTCAAGTCAGGCGTACGTGTTGCGCGCATGGTGTTTACTAAAGACATCCCGTCGTATATAAACATTGAGGGTGCCAATGGCGTTGTCATATACCCAGGTCAACCGCATACTTGCAATTATTGTCTTAAACCTGGACATGAACGCATTTCCTGCCCCACTTTGCAGGAAAAAGACACACGTAACGTACGTCGGTGGTAAAAGGCAGCAACTGGCCCTCATACTACACACAACTTGCACAGTGAACATGCTTCCACGGAAAATATTGCACAGCCCTCAGTGAATAATGCCAGTCCATTACGACCACCACAAATACCGACTGGGGAATCAGTGACCGAATCGTTTGTCCCTCTCCTACCAGTGAAGCACGGTGTCGTCACAAAACTCTGCCACGAGCGTGACTCCGTTAAATGCTACCGATATAGAAATGGAACTTGCCGGGGAGCCTAGTCAAGCACGTGGCGACACTCTCTCTCCACTACACACAGATAACACGTCTTCATGTGAGGTTTTCTCGTGGTCCGAAGAAACTGAGACTGACAAGGGAAACAGCAACAAGGGAATACAACCAATAGAACAAACAGTTTGCAAACGCTCTCGTGACACCCAAGGTACGACAGGTGGTAATAGCCCTGTACGTAAATCACTTGCCCTTTCGCCGAATAGTGCTGAAAGAATACAAGACCGTTTAGAAAGTATGGAACTAGCGAAGGCTGTTATTAGCAAATTACGTGCGTCTCAAGACCACGGGGATTCGACATAATTTCCTGCTCAATAAACCATATAGAACATGACAAACATACGCCATACCTAAATGATTAACGTATTAACAATAATGACTATGAACATCTGCGCCGTAACATCCCGCCAGAGATTCGACGCCATAGAAACATTCATACGGCAACATGCTGTCGATATACTGTTTTTACAGGAAGTAGCACAGAATGAAATACCTGGTTTCTCGCAATGGAATGTACACACTAATGTTGGCGATCATGGCCGTGGCATTGCCTTTGTTTTCCGCACAGGAATCGAGCCGACAGACTTTCGTTTCCATCCTTCTGGAAGAATTATTTCGTGTCGTGTGGGCGATGTCGCCCTTATAAATGTGTATGCGCCCTCTGGAAATCAGGCTAGAGAAGAACGGAACCAATTTTTCGCTCGCGATATCTTGCCGTTTATTCCACCAACTTGTACTCAGTATATCTTAGGCGGCGACTTTAACTGCATCATACGCCCCGAAGATCATTTAGGAGGCCCTTACCCCATTACATTGTCGCTCACTCAGCTAATTACACAACTTGGACTGTCTGATGTTGCTTCGTTGTTAAATGTTCCGTTTCCACATTATACATACGTTACGCCTCATAGTAAAACACGACTCGATAGATTTTATATCATCAGCCGATCTGCCAACAAGTTGCACCACTACGACGTGATACCAGTGCATTTCAGCGACCATTTTGCTGTGCTATTTACATATCAACAGTTTGCAACAGTGACACGTCATGGGAGTGGGTTCTGGCGCTTAAATACCATGTTACTAACCCAAGACGTAGTAAAAACAGACTTTTGCAACAGTTGGATGCAATGATGCAATATGAAACATAATTACCCTTCCCCGTCCATGTGGTGGGAAAATTGCGTAAAACCAAATATTCGCAGTCTTTTTAAAAAACATGGCTTTTGGCAGGCTCGAGAAAAGCGTCAGACCCGAGACTACTATGAAACTATACTCCGGGAGCTACAAATACGAGCTAATAGAGGAGAGGACGTGAGTATACTTTTGCGCAATATTAAACAAAAGTTGTGAACCTGCACGCCAAACAGTTACAACTCCGCAATATAATATTAAGAGACAGAAGTGTAACAGAAGAAGAAAAATTTAGTCTTTTCGCACTTGCAAAGGAACAACAACAAATCCGACAACGAAGTATTACCACTTTACGAGATACAGACGGAATCACATATAACGACCAGGGTAATATGTCTCGCATTGTAACGGAACATTTCACTACACTGTATGCAAGACAGCACACGGACCCCTCATACTTGCCGTCAGTATTACGGGACTGTGACAAGCAAGTAGATCCGCGTCATGCAGGCGCATTTGACCAACTCTGTAGTGACGATGAAATATCAAACTCTGTCTTACGGCTGCCCTCCCGACGTTCACCTGGCCCAGACGGTATTCCGTATGAATTTTATAAAACTTTTTGGGACACTGTACGTACGGAATTTTGTAATGTTGTCCGAGATATCCTGGCGAAACATGAACTCTGTAAGTCACATAAACAAGGTATCATTGTGTTAATACCGAAAATACGAACTCCTAGGGGCCCTGAGGACTTCCGCCCGATCTCGTTATTGTGTGCCGACTACAAAATTGTGGCGTGAGTATGCACTACCCGTTTTGCCAAATTCTTACCGGACATTGTTGGACAAGGACAGACATGTGGCATACCTGCAAGATCAATAATAAATGGACTTTTAGCGTTGCGCGATACACAACTCATTATGGCCATGAAACACTTAGCGGCGGCTTTCCTCAACATTGACTTAGAAAAAGCCTTTGATAGGGTCAACCATGACTACCTATTCGCTGT
>PNEQ01111363.1:0-13162 GCA_003012365.1 Medauroidea extradentata
ATACCTCTGTGATAATATTAGTAATATTCATATTTTATAGTGTTTTATACTGGCCTATCATAGGGTCCCACAGACCCCTCACAATCAATACTGAAGTTAAAATGGATGACAATATGTTACATATGACAATAAAGGCCCCTTCATTACAATTAATCATCACAATTAACCTAAACCACATTAATCTATATATATATATATATATATATATATATATATATATATATATATATATATATATATATATATATATATATATATATATATATTTATATATATATATATATATATTTATATATATATATATTAAAGTATCAATAAAATAGGGCCGTCACAAATTGTTTGTAATTTTTTACAGTATAGACTTCAAAATTTAGCTGTTAGGTACCCTTAAAAATACTTTTCGTTGTGATCATTACTATCGGTTTTAATCAACTTTAAACTTTAATTCTACTTTTCCTGTTAGAATTTTACAGATATTATTAAATATAAACTGAGTCTCGCGAGCTACTTTCGAATAAGCGACGCCATTTTTAAATACGAAATTTCAAGAAAAAACATGGCTTACCATTTATTTTATTTTATTGGATAGCGAAACGTATCCATTCAAGTGGGAACATAAATTTCTGAGCATTACGCTTCAAGTGAAAATAAAATAAATATGTCGTATTTATTAAAAATACGGAAAAGCATAAGTTTCAACTTATTTCCTAAACTACCTGGACGAGGCATATAAAGTGCCATATTTAAAAGGCGTTATTTTAACCATAAAAAGGAAAGAATTTATTAAAGTCAGATACAAAATTTTTTAACAAAGCTTTATATTAAGATAAATCAGGAAATTTTTTTTTGCATTTGTGACAGAAAGAGAGTCGATGATTAAGTTTCTATAGTTGCGATGAACCCTTGTACACTATGGAAACATCGCCTTTATTGCTGCACTGAAATGTCTTCATTAATCTTCCTTTATCCGACAGTAGGCGGATGTGACAGAGTGCCGCAAAGTGACAGTACAGATATGACCGAGGCTGAAAAGCAAGGAGGTTATTATACTTCTGCTGGTGCAAAACTGAATAAGTCTTACACATCACTGCGAACAGACAGGCTGTTATATATAGAAAACAATATTCGATTTTTAGTGTCATTAATCTCAATACAAAATCACAAGTTACTTGTTAAAACGCTACAGTGTAAATATTTGAATCAATTTAATACTTAATAGTTACCAACATTTTCTCCCTAGTAACCAGAAATATACTAACTCAAGATTTTTGGAACCTGTACCCTTACTTGCAAAATGGGAAAAGGACTGAATTTTATATGTTGTTACGGATATTACTAAAAAAAAAAAAAAAAAAAAAAAAAAAAAAAAAAAAAAAAAAAAAAAAAAAAAAAAAAAAAAAAAAAAAAAAAAAAAAAAAAAAAAAAAAAAAAAAAAAAAAAAAAAAAAAAAAAAAAAAAAAAAAAAAAAAAAAAAAAAAAAAAAAAAAAAAAAAAAACATACAACGTGCAACGTGCAACTGTTATATTTGGTACGGACAGTTTAAAGTCGTGGTTTGTCGTCTGGATTTTATTTTATGAAGTTAAATATTCAGTTAATTTTGTAAAGTACTGTTAATGTTTTCACCACAGTTAAACGCGGTAGCTATTAACCATTAACCAGAAATTGTCTGTTGGAAGTATAACATTCTAGCAACTATTATTCTTACGCTACGTCGATCGCGATCAACAAGTTGTGAGGATTATTATTTCAAGAATCTTTTTTGTCATATGATTAAGAACGCAATAAAACCTCTGAACTCCTACACGTCATTACAATCCTTGCTTCACTCAACATTAAAGTGACGAGTGCTGGAGTACTGAATGCTGTATACGTTAAGTACAAATATAATTTAATACAATTTCCGGATTTTCTTATCAGTTTTCCTTTATGTTTTTATTTATTTTTGTCACTACAATTTAAAATTGATGTACAACAAATGCTCTCACATGTTTACTCGTTAACAGATTTAGTACATAAATAATTAGTTCAAAAAGTTAAATTTTTCATTCGGTGATTTGAATGATGTTGCAGCTATCAGTGGAATGGATTCTGTCTAAGTTCCTAGAAGTTGACTTTCTAGCCAAATACTAAAGGTAACCCTTCTCTACAACCTTGGTAAGAGACGTATTTAAGTCGATTAAATGTAAGCAAAAATAAAATATGCGACGTTTTCCATGTTTTAATATTGTACGAGCAACAGGAAAGGAATTTAGGCGATCTCGTAGCATGAAACAGATAGGTAACACATAGAAGTTTAGCGACAAACCAGATTGAGATTGTTACTCTCCCCGAGCAGGAACTCGCATTAAAGCATTTCATTACGCGCTTGTGAACATTTCATTCAGCTAAAAGGTGAACATCTAAAAGCTCACATTCCTTGTGCGGACTCCACGCTTGCTCACTGGCACGTATAAGATATTACTAATATATCAGTTCAACGAAGTACTAAAAAGTTCAAGATAAGATAAGGTAAGTGTGCTGTACGTCTCGTCGGCAGAGAGGTCATTATAGACGGTCACACACAACCTAGTACAGTGACAGGAACCGGGAGAGGAACCGGCCGTGGCTTTGTTAAAGAACCATCTAAGCATTTGCGAAACCATGTAAAACCTTAATCAGGATGACCGGAGTCGGGTATTGAAACCGGATCCTCCCGAATGCGTGTTCAACGTGTTACCGTTGCGCCATCTCGCTCGCGGCTCGGTTATAAAACGATCAAGTTAATTACGTTTGTTTCCTTCATAAATTAATTGATTATTAAAATGCAGTCTAATTACTGTGAGAAGAGAAACAGCCATGTAAAACCGCAGCCTTCATGTAGTCTATCGTTGATCCAGAAGTTAACAATTATTGAGAGTTGTGAAATGTAGTCTATATACCCTACACTGTTTGTTAGTCACGTGCAACTTACTAATTAGTGGCAGAATGCTACAAGTGGACTAAGAAATCAACCTGCTTTGGCCGCTAAAGTGGGTTGCGTTAGTATTGTCACGAATAAATTAAATACATATCAAAACATGTGCTAATTTCAACGCATTGCAGTAACTTTCATAAGCGCCATGCCCTATTTTACGCCCTCGTAAGCTACTATCGTCTAGTCCAGTAGTTACCGTGACTAAAGTTAATTCTACTACCTGTCAGAAATATAATCTAATATCTTACGGACGAGTTTAACAAGTACAAATTTTCACCGGTAGTTTAGTAGGCGTCGGTAATTGGTCCATTACAGTGAGCAATCGTAATAAAATATTGTTATTATCCTAGGTAAACTATATTTAATTGTTTACTGAAAAAAAAGTTAATTCAGCTATGTAATAATAACTCTAAACCAGAAATAACCCCTGAATTAGATAATTACCGATAGTCGCTCAACTAGCGGCGTAATAATTTCACCCAACTAATATCACTGGACTTCCTAGCCTGTGTATAGCAGAGATAACCAAGCAGTATGTATCATACACCAACGTACAAAAGTTTTGCCAAATTAGCATTTTATAGCCAAATCAAGCTGTTTTAAGTGACACCTGAATATAGTTAATAAAAAAATAAACATTCGTTTGGATTTGTTAGTAGGAACTGGTTGTTTTAAAGTCACTGTGTGGCTAATATAAATAACGTTTTTTAACTAACAGGACACATTTCTGTGATGATTTGTATGTCACTGCTTAACGATGAGTTTAATAAAACACTGCGAGCAGTTTTATGTATAACGTTTTAATGTTCCAAGCTGGAATATTTTAGCACTGGTAGCATGACTAGTGAGTGTGTTCTCACTCTGGGAAAAGGTTACCAAACACATCACGCCTGTGATAAATGCGGCCATGAACTTTTCGCGAAAAGAACTTTGCCGCAGTTTGCTTCAGTACCTTACGTGTACATCTGCAGCTGTACTTCATGGTTATTGGCAGCGAGTCTTTGTGAAGTGACGTCTCTCATCAGACTGCGCCAATCACAGTAAGGTTAGTGTAACACCAAGATTCTGTTACTCGCGGGCAGAACCTCTGGACTCGCGACTATGTAGCAGATCTGCAGACGTGAACTTAAAACACTGAAACAAACTGGGGCGAATATTTGTTCGCGAAAAGTTCATGGCCCTAGTGATAAGTTCATGGCTCTAGCGCATGATTATTGTCTTCTCCGCCGTCAGACTTTGCGTGCTAGAATTGAGTACGTGATCTTGAGATGTTCACCTGCCGAAGCCGCCGGGCGGTATGCAGATCCTCGGTTGGCTACATTTATCCGAGAACTGCTCAACGTACTTTTAAGGCTGTTCACGTGACAAAAATTCATAATTTTATATTTGCACGACATAGTGTTCGTTTTACACACGTTGCTTCTCACTACATTTTCCAATTGTAAATTTTTTATAGTTATCATAGTTTTCCAACAGCTGCATGTCAAAGTCAAGATTTGCCAGTTATGGGAATATAGAAATAAGAAAAACCAACAAACTTACACGAATGAAATAATTTACACTTAAATAAGACTGTATGGGCCATACGCTAAAAGATTTCAAAACACACATTTAAGTCCCTTTGTCATTAAAAAAAATTGCCATAAATGAAGACGATTTTTATCATTCTCTTATTCTAAAAATACACAGTAACTTAAAGGTCTGTTATTAACTATATTTTGCGTATCGCGCAAAGTGTAAATGATATCATTTGATGAAGTCACTTGGTTTTTATATTCCTATGGCCCCGTAACATGCAAATTGCGACTTTGACATTCAGCTGTGGGGAGACTATGAGACCTGAAAAGATTTTATAACTTGAAAATGTAGTAACCGGTAACGTTTACAAAATTAACACTATGTCACGCAAATACCAAATAATCAATTTTTGCCACGTGAATGCCAGTAATAGTGCATTGTACAAAATATAATTCAACGCTAAAAGCATCAGTTCAGAATTGTAGGTTTCTCGGAGCCAATTCGCAAAAAATAAAATCAGCAATCCTAGACAATAGTTTTGCCAACTTTCTGAGCAAAGATTTTTCTCGATTAACACACACACACACACATATATATATATGTATATATATATATATATATATATATATATATATATATATATACATACATATATACACACGTTAATATATTAAGAAGAATCTCTGACGCTGAAATCTCGTGTATTTAATTGCGGCGCAAGAGATCACGCTTAACAGCTATGTCATTCTGGGTAAATGTTTGCTCATGAAGTTGGCAAAAATAATTATCAAGAATTGTTGATTTGTAGATTTTCTATAGGCCTACTGACTTTCAAAAAAATGTGGATCGCAAATGAATGATTCAGCCCTTATTTAATTACAAAACCATTTAAGATGAAAGGCATCAGCAGCATTATTGGATTGTTTTATTTTTCCTTGTTTTGAAATTTTGAGAAGAAAAACATGAAATTTGCTATTTTAGTGTGAATTCTATTTACTTTGCGCTACAGTGCAATCATTACAGTTGAACTTCAGCCAATATTTAGTTTGCAATCAATGATGCAATTATTTTATATTCTTAATTTTTAGCCTAATTGCGGCCTAAATATACGTTACAAATTCAACTACGATGCTTGTTACATTCACTCTATGGTAGCAAATTTCATGTTATTCGTCTCAGAATTTCAATCAAAAGTATATACCACAATACAGAGTTTTGTGACGAATCTTGTCGGAAAATATTTCCGCTAATAGTAAAACTTGATTTTCGTGGCCACGCTATTTCTAAAAAGACACAAATGAAACACACCAACTCCAAATAGTTTAAAACAATGTAAATAGCACGGGCGTGTGATTGGTGAGTATTGAGAAACCAACGCATAAAAAGCACACACACGACTCCTGGGATAAAATGTAGACGAAAATTTGAGTGGCAAAAAGTTGTATAACATAATATGTGCACAATGTAAAAACCATAGCACTGTAGTTAGTCCACTTTTGCACTCCACAGATATTTTACTTATCTTACTACTTCTATTCTAACGTGCGTATAATGGGTACAGGTTAAAATCCCGAGCATTCCAAACATGATTCTCCGTTCACTTGACGTAACATACATAATATATTACCTAGGCGTAGAGAGCAAGTGGGGAGTTTTCTCTGTGCAGTGTTCCCACACTGTGCACGTAAAATGTCGTAGAACATTTTGCCACTGAAGTTTTTGTCTCCAGCTTAGCCCAGGATTCACGTGGGGTTCGTATATTGTTCGTTTTGTTTCTGGACAGCCTGCAGGCATAATGTATGATTTTGCTGAGCAAAAAAAAAAAAAAAAAAGAACATGATGTTTAGTGTTTAGTTGACAAAGTACTCGTGCTTGACAACGGAATATTTCATTAACGCTGAAACTCGATAATGTTCACCTGTTTACTGCAAGTAAAACTCAGAAGATACTTCGCAGGGAATCGAACCCGTATCGCAATTATGGAAGGCGTGTGGCAGTGCGACTACTAACTACACTACCGTGGAACATGTAGCATCCGGTACGGATATAGGCTTTCATTCACCCGGGGCGAGAATTGTGATTTGCACCCCCCCCCCCCCGGTTCCTTTCCGGTCCATTTTCCATCAGTCTAATCAACCAAACAGTAATAAACGTATCTTGCATACGTGTTACAAATACATAACACCTGTACTACTAGCTACCATTAGCAGTGTTTTATAACATTATATTGTGTTGAAGGTTAATAAATATACAAAAATACAAAACCAGTAAAAGTTTAAATATTGGTAGATGTTGTATCTTTTTTACACTTATTAACATTTCATTCCCAAGTAAACATTTCGGCACCACCAGCCAGCGCCCGGTGCAGTCTGTCCCCCTCCCCCCTCCTCCAAACCTTATCCACCACTGTGTAGCAGTTTAGTCTAGACTGTGTCCTGTATCAGCACGATGCTTTTCCGATCAATAAGGCAATAAATCAAGTGGGCCTGTCTAACTAGTCAGTTTTATAATATTCAGACTTGAAACCAATATATCTTTGATATGAAATATATCTTTCCTAGCACGTCAGGCACTCTTAATACCAGCACGCAAACGTCAGTTATCTACATTGTAGCAGGAAATGGAAGTAAATTTAGATAACTGTGGATACCAGTACTTACTGCAAATTCTGATGTACGGACCCGTTGCTTTTAAAATCGTGAAATGAGAAATAGCATCATCTCAATTACAAAGCTAGAACTTGTGTAAGTAGCATGGATGTGTGTTTGGTGACTTAAGGAAAATATATGTATAATATTGCAGAATGTACAAACCCAGAAAGTTTATGGTATTCGACACAACTATGGTACTTTGATATTGAAAATGGTAATAATAATGTCATTACTGCCCTAATTACTCTCTATGAGAGATTTAGAACACTTTTACAGCCTTTACTGTTCAGATGTAATTTTATTTCGTTATTCTCCCAAATGTAGTTCTACTTAACTGGCTTAATATACGCACATATATCACGGGTTTAGTGGTACAGGTACCAAAAAAATTTTAATATAATGGTTATTTGTTCAATTTCTTATAGAATTTTTAACAGAGTACATAGTCCGCAGGGTAAAAAATTGCAGAAACCAATGTGATATTTCGGTAAGGAACATATATTGAGCTAAATTAATTTGCGTATAAGCTTTACTTCAATCTCATAGTAAGCAAACTAAGTTTAACGGACATTCATTTATAAACCGAGCAAAAATACGTACATCTTTCCCAGATATATACATTATTTCTACATTATGTGAAAGAGGATTTTACCATACTAGTGCCACAAAGAGTGTCGCTATTATAAGATGTAGCAAATAAAAGCAGTTATACACAGCCCTTACCTTTATTATCACGACTGCCTTGTATTTTATTTCTTCTATGCCTGCAGGAGCCAATGAGCGAATCGGGCAGCCTAGTGAAAACCATTATATTTGTGATTACTTCATGTATTTATTGTCCAATAAACGGTGAATGGGCAGTTAGACCACAGAAAAGGCAAACATTTAATGGAGATCGCAAACATATAACACATAAGTTAAATACTTCGGGTAAGCAGCCTATAATATCTAGGAAATGTAGGTAGAGGTTTGGTGGTCAGTAATACAGATAACGACAAACTCAGTCTCCTCAAAGAATAAGCACAGCCGGGAGAAACAAAAAGTGACCCAGAGTGTAGAAGCCAAGGACTTTAAAATATTTCCTTTTCATACACACAGAAGACACAGATATGGTCGAAAACGAAATATATTTTCTCCCATTTGCATATTACGAAAATTGCTGTCATAAAGAAAACTAAGGGCCGCGGTGGCCGAGGGGTCAGACCCTTCGCCTCCCACCAAGGCGATCCGGGTTTCGCATGTTGGAATCGTGCCGGACGATGCTGCTGGTCGGAGGTTTTTCTCGGGAATCTCCCGTTTCCTCCTCCCTTTCATTCCGGCACTGCTCCATACTCACCTCGTATCATCCCTCACCAGCGCTAAAGACCTCGATGTTAAGCGCTGACTAAACTCACTCACTCATAATAAAGAAAATTACAACATAAAATATTTTATTTTCCTAAACAAATATTGATTGGTACTTTTTCTCGGCGTTAGCAATCAAGAAACGAAGAAAAGATTTCTGCGAGACGTTTCAAAATTATGTCTGTAAACAAAAACGGTTTAGTGAGTGGCACAGGTAAAATATATTATCGTAATTTGCTTAGGTTTGTGGAGAGCTGTTGTAAAGCTCGGCATTCGCGATGACTGCGTCACGGTCATTTTAAAAGACATCTGAGTTATTGACGTATTCATACTGTATACCAACTGGATACAAGTCAAAATAGGTAAGTACAAAACAGCGTCAACCTTCTTCTATCATCAGTCACACCTGTCGCCAATAGCAATTCTGTATATTAAAAGGACACGTCAAGACAACTATCTGACAGCAGGACGGCAGTAAAATTCAGTTCGTGCAACGCGTGTCTTTGAAGGGCCAGTCGCCATATTGAATTTTAATATTTTCCACTTATTTATTTTTTTTTTTTTATTTTTGTAAGAAACATTTTAAATACGCGGCTATACCTCACTATTAACATTATGCCACAGTACAGACATTGCGATTTAGTTGATAACTTATAATTACGTCGCAATCTGTGTGGCAATATTATTTTTTTATTCATAATTTGTCCGACTGATTGCGACGTAACTGTACATTACTTGCTCAAATGCAGTGCTGTATTGTAGCGCAAAGTAAATAGAATATGTGGTATAGACGCCGATTTAACATTTTTATTCTCAGAATTAAAAAAAATACAATTTAATATGGCGACTGAAGCCGAGCCTTAAGTTTGTATTTTTATAGTCGGTTTCCTCATAAATCTGGGATAAAGAAATATTTGTTAACACGTTGCACGTCGACACAGCACACAATGTAATTTGATTTACTATTTGGAATTCATACTGCATGGTGTATATTGTTGCTGTTGTGACTTTTAAAGTAGCTATATTTTGTCTTAACTACTATTTTTCGTTGCAAACAAATGAATGAAGATGTTTTGGTTGCAAGAAATATATATTAATATATAAAATTAAGTGTCCCGACTGACACACTCACTCACTCATCAACGCACAGCCCAAACCGCTGTACATAGAACCATGAAATTTTGGGGGAAGCTTCCTCTTGCCCCGTAAGCACCCACTAAGAATGTATACTTTTCGAAATTCGATAATTAAGGGGGTGAAAAGGAGTGAAATGTGTTTTCAAAAATCCCTGATATCTCATCAAACGGGAAAGCTATTATAATTTTTTTTAACTTCGTAATATTGCACAAAGAAATGCGTATTAGCGAATTTTTCGATTTTCTGAAATACGAAAATTAAGGGGGTGAAAAGCCGTAAAATATATTTTTTATTTTACCGTGATTTCTCTTAAACCATTTCAGACAGTGAGGTGATTTTTTCTTTAAAATTATGCTTAGGTAAATATCTAAAAAGAACGTTTTGAATTTTTACGAAATTCGTTCTTAAAAGCTCTTAAAACATATATACTGTGTTTTAAATTAATCCCACTTATCTCCTAAA
Source organism: Medauroidea extradentata (assembly GCA_003012365.1). Taxonomy (NCBI): domain Eukaryota; kingdom Metazoa; phylum Arthropoda; class Insecta; order Phasmatodea; family Phasmatidae; genus Medauroidea; species Medauroidea extradentata. Next base: position 10,067 of record PNEQ01111363.1, read on the forward strand.
CAAGCGGAAATATTGAAATAGTTTTGCTTTAAAATAAATGTTACGTAAATATAAAAAACCTAATTTCAGGATTTTTTCGAAATTCGTCCTTGAAAGCTGTTTAAAAAAATGTGTTTTCAAATAAACATCTGTACCACTTATACCCGTTGAGATATCAATATGATTTTTTGATAAAAATGAAGCTTACGAAAATATCTACAAACCAATTTCAGGATTTTATGAAATTCGAAAATTAAGGATGTGAAAGCAGTAAAATGTTAGTCTCCCGAAAAAAAGAGAATGGTCGTGAACTAATTCAGCAAATGTTTCTTTTTGCCAACCTACCCATAAATAAAACCTTTTGGACTGTAGCCTGTACATACGAAAAAATTATCACGGCCTGCCTTTAAGAATTCACTCAGGTATTGTATAAAGTTTGTGGTGTGGGAGGGGTAGGGTTACGGGTTCTAATCCCGTGTAAGACTTTGAGATGATAATTATGACACCATACGGACATATTGCGCGCGCTCTTTTCCCTAAGACAATTTATAGTTCACTTTTATTGAGTACGCTAGCTGTTAAATTCCTTCACCACATATTTTATTCAGAGTTACTGTTTACATTACGTAATTTCACGCGGGCAAAGCCGCAGCCAGACAGCTATTTTATAGAGAAATAAAGATGAAATAAAAAGTTAGTTATTTTTTCTATAGTACACGAGGGCGATGCAAAGGGACAGCTAGTGTGTGTGTGTAAAATATATATAAATATATGTGTGTATATATATATAGGTGTGTGTGTATGTGTATATGTATATATATATATATATATATATATATATATATATATATGAACACTGACTGACTGACATCAAACTGTAGTCCAAACCACTGGACCTAAAATTGTGAAATTTTTATGAGGTTCCCCTCAGGTCGTAGGCGAGCACTAAGAAGGGATTTTTCCAAATTCAACCTCTAAAGGGGTGAGAAGGGGTGAAATATGTTTCCGAAGAAACGTCAATACAGTTCGAACCCGTCGACCTATCATCGTGATTTTTACTTTATTAGGACACACATGGATTTTTTGAAACTCAACATTTAAGGGGGTGAAAATACGTTCAATATGTTTACGATTAACTATCGATATCTATCAAACTTTCGTGATAGAGATTTGGTATTGACTTCAAAATGTTGCTTACGTAAATACACAAAAAGTAGTTTTCATTAAATACGGGCTGCTAGCGAGTAAAGAAAAAATACTGATAAAAAAACATTGCTCCAGATTACAGGTTTGAACTAACGGCCTGGTAATCCGAATGCGTGGCCTTTGCGACCACGGTCAGACGTTCTGCAGAAGAATTTACAAAATCAACAACAACAAAAATTACAGTAAACGTGCGCAAATAACTATATGATAATGATTCTGGTTTACTACAAAAAGTGTCACTTGTAAGGCAAACTTTGGTTTGTATTATGAGTTATTGGTAAGGATACCTGATCTTCGCGAAAAGATATTTGTTTAAGCTTGTTTCAGAGCTCTATGTGCACATCTGCAGCTCTGTTTAGTAGTCAGTGATTGGATGTTATCAACTCTCAGACGCTCGGGGTTCTACCAGCAAATCATAGACGTATGTAGTTGTACGAACCCAATTCTGATTGGCAAGTTAAACGAGAAACGTCACTTCACAAAGATAAGCTACCAACAACCATTAAGCGTAAGTTGTGGAGGTGTGCATAGACACTGAAACAAGATAATGCAAGATTCTTTTCGCAAAAATCAGATATTCCTAGCTATTGGTATTTGGATGGCAATGAATATAGGCCTACGGGATATTTCAAAATTAATGGTCCGTTGATGAGGCTCAGAAATGTCCCTATTGTCCGTACCGGTCACATGCCGATAGAATGACATCATGTAGGAATCTATACTCTTTCACGTCCCAGAAAGGCGTTTGAGTACACTAAAAAAATCTCTTAGGCGGAGGTCGGGTTCGAACTTGCAACCTTAGCGTCGCCAAAACAGACGTTCCAGCCGACCGAGCCAAGGAAGCTACACAAACAATTAGCGGATTAAATGTGGTGTAATTATACATTAAAATAGCTTTTCCTCATGCATAGCTATAATTCGTCATAACAGTATTAAATAGGCTAAATAAATTTTAATTTTTTTAGCATACTATGTCATATATATATATATATATATATATATATATATATATATATATATATATATATATATATATATATACACATACATACACACAGGATGTCCACAAATAAACGTATAAATAACATACTGTCTGTCCCATGTAAGAATTCCGTGTTTTGACTGCCGATGCTATCAATATTTTTAACACGTGCCAAACACGTGGCAGAATAACATACCAGTTAAAACAACAGGGCGTGATCGTATGACCTAATGAAGCAGTAGTGGCAGCCCTGATCAATAAATCGGTTAACTTCCATCGCCGACATTGAAAGTAGTGTGCTATATACGTGAGAAATAAGTAAGCATTTTTTAAGAACCGTAATATATTAACACGATTATGTATCCAGCATTAGTCAGTTAACTATTTCATTCTATTCAAACTGCGTGATTTCTATAACTATTTTACAAACAACCGCACCGTTATCAACAGACCTGTACCGGCAACCAAAACAAAGGACGCCATTACGTAACCTTCTCGTGTGTTCGTGGTTATTTTAATTTAAGGTGTTATTATAAATTCTGTGCATATATTTAATACATTGCAATGAAGGAATTAAAATACACAGCCTGTAATCGCCAACGACAACAGGACATTTTAATACGCGTTTCGGAAGAGGGAACTGGAAAAACGTTCAGCTTTTCTGCATCGTGGCATGTCTAAAAAAAAAAATCGCTAAGTAAGAAGCAGGTAATCCGTGCAGAGAAAAGTGCTACAGACAATAAAAAAATGTTACCTACCTTTATTTTAACGGAATTTGTGTTATATTTGTACGGTTCTTGTTGTGGGCGTATATGTAAATATGTTTTTTTCAAGTCAGTGTTTTTATATGTATGGCAAGTAAGTGGTACCATTTAATATGAAGTCCACGTGAGATTTTTTGCCTGTCAGCTGCAAAAGTGAAGGCCTAC